>JAPZEB010000025.1:22434754-22458953 GCA_029783705.1 Chaetodon striatus | reverse complement strand
ATTATTATCTTAAAAATAGATAAAAAAAAATGTGTCAAAAATATTTGTTTTAAAAAAAATGCATTGTAAAAGTATACTAGGTACCCAAAGGGAAGTTTGCCATTTAGTAAGTCCTACTTCTCTGACACTAAGATATAGCTTCCATTTGTTGGCTGGTTGGGATGCATTGTAGATTCAAAGTGGGTCCCAAAGTAACTGCAGTGGTTATTTATTTAGAGTTTTACTCTGAAGAGGAAAATGGAGAAATAAGAGAGGCTGAGGTTCTTTACTGTTATGTGATTAATAAAACAAATATGTAAATGTTTTAAAGCTCGACATCGGTGTTAGGATGCAACTGTGCACAATGTGATCACTGTTCTCTTAACGGTGATGGAGTGACTGAATTAAAATGAGTCTCACACGTGTTTTCTCAATTAAATATGAATGAATATCAGGCCTGAGCTTAGGCACAACTGATTTAAAAAATAGCTCTTGTTGACACGAACATAAGAAATTAGTTAAAAGTGAAAGGAAAAACATCAAAACATACATTACATACATTACAGTTCTCGCTTAAAGTAGCAGTGATACACTGTACATCAAACAGAGAAGACTTCTCTCAATGACACTTACAAAAGTACATGAAAAAGTGATGAAGGGCCCCAGCATGTAATTTGCACCACAGTCACATCACCCACTTTATGGTTGAGGAGCGTTAATACATAGACACAGTAGCTGTATTTCAGTGCTAATTTCACAGATTTGTGTAACACTGTTGCATAAATGACACTCCTGCAGTAATCCTCTCCACACAGCCAACCTTATAAGTGACTAGCTCATCCGACACAAATTGTTTTCAGCCACCTGCCCTCCGGCTTTATCGACCACTGACATGTTTCATAAAGGCTGCACCCCTGTGAGAGATTTCCTGGGGCGCCTGAGCAACAAGCTGTGATTACATGGCTTCTTTCATGCCACGGTCTTTCTCTTTCTGTTCACAATTTGATTGGCTGAGGTGATGGAAACATTAGCCTGCATGGTCTTATTTTCCCCTCTTCTGTCAGGATTTTTCATGCCTCACTTGGTGCTCCATCAGTGTTTGCTGCTTTTGTCTCGGAGCTGTTTTTCAGATTGATGATCCGCAAGATTGATGTGCCTTTAAACCACAAACAAATTCTAGAGGAGCTTAACTGTTACTGCACAGAGTGGTCTCACTTCTCTTGTTTTTCTTTGTAATTGCTGTGTTGTGTTTTAAACTAAAAACTTTTTTTCTCCTCTTCAGCATATAGAATAGCTTTCTGAAAGCATCTCATATCAGAAAACAAAAGAAAAGTTTAAAGAAACTGCACTATTAAAGACAGTGTCCATAAAGATATTTATAAATCAACCACTAGAGTACACTTAACTTAAGGTGCTTTGAAGAAATTCCATCCATTGTCAATTATACAGCATGGTAAGTTTTGGAAGTTACTGAACTGTTTTAAATTCAAAGTGCATCACTCAAGCACACACTCTAAATGCTAAAATATGTAGAACATTGGTCATCAATTCAACTTAAGCAAAACCAATTTGTCAATTGTGTGTACTTAAACCATCCATAGTTCTGATTTTCTCTTCTACTTCCAAACACATTGTAGTCTTTTACTTTTGTTCAAGAAACTTTGAATAGCCTTAATGTCAAGTTGCAAATGATGATCAAACTCAAAGGGAAAGACGTGAAGGGACAAGAGTCAGCCCATAACCCACTGAGGTCTCTGACTTTCAGCCAATCAGCAGGGAAATGGAGACATTGGTGCACTTATTGGTTTAAGATGGAATGCCAGCAACCTTGACTAGTGTTGAAAAAAATGAATTGATTCAATCCAAGGTGCGACCTTTCCAGGGAAACAAACAGGAGTTTATGCAAATTAATGGAAAATATAGAAAATGTAGGGGTTATTAGCTCAGGCTGTATTTGCCATGTCATATGCAGACAGAAACACACCTTTTCCCATACCATAAGCAGATATGATTTAAATCCTTAAAACAGAAATGAAAAAAATCAGCAATTTTGTTGAGCTTAGCTTAAAACAATTACTCATTCACCATTTTATGCATTAAAATTGAACAACAAAACATTCCCTGTGACAAAAAATCCCCTAATCCCCCTTTTATTCCTCCAAGAGTCTGCTGCCTCATCTTCACTATCCAAGCTTGTTGAAGATAGCTTTGTGTCAGGCACAAAGAGCCTGAAGTTTTTCCCAGAAGGCCACCGGTTTTTCAACTCGTGTATCGGTTAGCCTGTTGCTGACCTTGGTGTGAGTGTTCCCAGAGGGGGACCAGTTGCACTTGGAGGTGGCTGATGTTGCTGGGATCTGAAGGATGATGGAAGCAATAGGGGAAAGTGCCTTAGATTCACAAAGTCACTTCCACCAGATGGCTGATGAGATATGTTGGCATGACTGCCATATTCCATCTCCATCCCAGACCCCTTACTTTGTAGAGTCCTTTGCCTGACTGATAAGAACCTTGCCTCATCATAGCCAAGGTGGTGAGCCACAGCAGTGATGACACCACAGGCCTTACTGATCTATTTCCCACAGAGGATGCTCTTGCCGTGATACTTTGCAGTGTTTCCAACATAATTAGATTCTATGTGTGGCAACAGCTGGAGGGGGGGGACTGCACTCAATCCACAAACTTTCTTGTTTTTGGTTTTGTTTTGTTTTCCTTCAAGAAATAGAGTATCCTATATCTATATGAAATAACAAATGGTTAAGTTTCCTTTTTGTTGCACTCTGCTGCTCTGTCTGTGCCCAGAGTAGCTGACGGTCTGCGACCCCGAGAGTGTGTTGCTCTGAATGGCTGAACAGTATATATATTCCAACAGTGCTCTTAGTGACTGTTCCAGTTTGTGCCAGAGTGTTCTCTGGCTCTGTGAGTGACAATTTTACAAATGCGCCTAGTGTGTTTTGTGTGAGAGATAAAGATATTGACTCCAGGGGCCTGAGATCGATATGAGACAATATCATATCATATGCCCATTTAACACAATCACTTGCATTTATATCAACTCACAAAAAGCAACTCAAATAGGATTTTATTTCTGAGCTCGCTCAAAAATTAAAACACATTTCTTATAGTGCAAATGTTTTTTTTTGTTTGTTTTTTCATATGTGAGCTCTTGTACCCATGTACAAAAGAGTGCAGGATACTGAATACTGAAAAAAACTTTAAGTTGCCTTGAACAAATTTCTACATCAGTCAAGCATGTCCTTCTGGGCTCTTCTTTTAGAGTTTTTTCTTCAAAAAAATCAGCTGATGGACATGCTCCTGTTAGGTTAGTTGCTCCGAGACAGAACACTTTTCTGAATGTACAATTTCACCTGCAGTGCTGAATACTTGCTCAGATGGTTCACTAGTACCAGGAATGCAAAGGTATGTTTTGACAAGGTTTGCCAGGAGGAGAATCTTAGTCTAATGACTTTTCCATCACTGTAACACATACCCCCAAAGATGGAGTGTCTTTATACTTAGCTACCGCCACATGGGCTAGGTTACTGGAGACAGTCTGTGCAGGGTCCATTGTACTGAAGATGTAACCAAAGAGATCTTCAAGTGCCTTTGACTTTCTGGAGGCAGAATGTATCCTAAAAGGACTCAGAACAAAAGACTTACTTATTTCAGAAGACAAAATATCTCTTTTGTGCACTCCAGCTGATTATTATTGAAACATTTACTTGTCTATAACACTGAGTTCACAAAACCACTCTACAACTACTCTACTAACACACCCACATCTTGCTCAGTGGCTTGAGCCTGGATCAAGGGCACCAAGGCAGATTGATCATCTTGGTCACCAGATGAGTATGAAGAGGTATTTTCAACCTGTGCCGTTTTGTCAATCTGTAGATTTTTACTTAATCACAAGTAAATACAGACATATTAAAGTAAATGGAAAACATTTAAACACTAAAAGAAGTGATGAAAATATTATTCATGAATAGTGTCTGCATTTCTAAAGAGATTAATACAGCAAGACAAAAACTATGTCCCACAGCTCTGCAGCCTCTCATATGAGATACTAGAAAATACTACTTATAAATGGCTGCTTCTTGAACCTTACATCGAAGGCAGATGCTCTGTGATGGATCTGCTGCACATCCCCATATTGCTGTAGCCCTAGCTATAATCTCCTTCATCTCTGTTAATAGAGTGGAGTCTTCCTCTGACATCCTGAAATGCTCCAACAATTTAGCAGATACAGTGGTCTGAGCTTCCTCACACATGATGGTGGCAGCACTAGTCCCAGTGTGTTTAATAAGTCTTCAGCTGCAGTGATGTCACTTTGGTTGAGTGTATGCATGCCATTCGTGCCTTTTCTCAGTTTTTTGTCCTGTACTGGGGCACACACTGCAGATTTCTGTTCCAAAAACCACTCCAACATTTCAAACAAACTGTTCCAGCATGTGATCACGTCCTGTTTTAGTTTGTGTTCTGGAAGTCCAATCAACTCCTGCTTCTCTTTCAAAGCTGTGATTACTACTGTGCTGCAGTGGAAAATGACACAACCAGTCTCACTCTGCCCAAAAGTTGTGCTGCACCAGCACATTTAGGTTTTTTTGGGTGGCCAAAAGGAAGGTATGTCCGAAGCATCTTATGTGTGGGAATAGATGAGCCTGTACTTTGGCTATGGACATGTTGCTGGTGTATCGGTTATAAGTGGTGGCTTTTTGTCACATATATGCCACTCCTCACATGCTTCTTTCAAAATTGTCCCAAGACTTGCTCCTGTGTTTGTGTTGTTCAAAATACATGTCTGCAAAACATAATTCCTCAACTGCCAGTCGGTGTTGATATGACAGGTCACAGTTACATAGGCTTCTGTGAGCATATCTTCTGGCTCCAGAGTATGCAGTAGCTCATGAAAAGCATTGTTTTCAACAACACTGTCAGGCCTGGGGGTCAAGAGTATTTTATCTCATAATGGCATTGTTTACATATAGCTTGGGCTTTGACCCATCTTTTCTAAGAAAACTGAAATATTTCCGCACTGCTAATTAATTCTCAAGAGGCGAGAAAATATCCTCACCATCTTCTTCTGGCTCTGGGCTGCAGTGAGGTCAGAGATGCGCTTGGACGGAAATGCACGGATCTGCAATAAGAATTTCAAAATAAATATTTCAAAATAAAAGTATATCTTATGACAATGTGTATCAGTGTTTTCACAATATATTGATCCACATCTATGGGTCATTACACCCCTAATATTGTGGCGAGCCGCCCTGCTTCAGGTCCACACTGTGGTACACTGTTGTATGTCTGGGCTTCACACAGAAGTCTTCATGCATTTTAATGGATTCCTCAACAGCAGTTTCCTCTGCTTTAAGCAGCAGTGATGTGCACAGGGTTGTGCAAATTTACTCTCTTATATTAGCAAACAGAATCTGAGCATCAGACAGCATAGCATCATCTCCCTCAATCTACCAAATGGCAACTGCAATTGGTTTCAGTAGCTTCAGGCTGCGTACCACTCTCCCCCAAAAGACATCATCCAGCAAGATCCTCTTGATGGAGCTGTCAGTATCTGCAGACTGTGATATGGTCATTTCCTGCAGAGACTCCTTCCCCTCCTGGAGACTGTCGAACATAATGACAACATCAACCCCATAGAGTTTTGCAGGGTAACTTCAGCATGGAGCTCTTGTTCTTTTCATTTTGCTTGGTGAGGTAAATTAGGCTGCCTACAGCGGTATCCCTTTCTTTCTTTTTGTCATCCTCAGGCCACCAGGCTTTAAAGGGTGATAAGCTTCAATCCCACTAATGTGGCCAACTTCTTTTTAAACCTGACTGAGGTCCTGAACTGCCACTGCTTCCACGCAACAGATGTGTAGAATGTAGATGAGACCAGCACGGGCATTGTCAAAGTGCCTGACCAAATAATTGCCAGCTGACAAGGGAAGCAGGTTGAAGCAATCACATCTGCAGAGAGAGAGATTCATCATCTTAGCATTAGAGGTCAACTATCAGCAGCGTATCACGCCACTTTGTGTTTCCTTGCAAGACTAACCATGACTAATTTGTCCGTGATGGGCCCACAGACTGCATCGGTTCATGCAGAAGGTCAGGGTGGATGCAGGAGACTTCCTGACATTCCTCAAGCACTTTGTAAATTACCCCACAACATCCCCTGAATTAGAAGTGCTTTTGCTTCTTGACAACCATGTCTCTCATCTCTTGCTGGAAGGCATCAAGTATTTCAGAGCTATCAGTGTGGTTTCTTAATAACTTAAAGAAACATTGTGCAGTAGTCCACCTTCCACCTTCTTTTCCCCACTCTCTGTCTCAAATATACACAAATAACACATAGCCTCAGCATTAGTGCTGCTGCGCTCAGGGTTTCTGAGGGTTTCTTTATCCGGTTTTTGACCAGCAAAGTCTGTTGAAGTCCAAGATATTAAAATCTCTTCAGGTCATAATATTAGGTATAGGTAAAATATTTCCCTCTGACAATATGTAGGCCTAACACCATGTCCTTACCGCAAGCAAGCAAACATCTCTGCACAGACTGAATCAGTTAAGTATGCACTTCTGTTACATCATATAGACAAACCACATAGGCTATTAGCTGTGTGCTCGAGATCATACTTAAGATGTAACCAGTTAATAGATTGGTGAGTAGGATAAGTATGGTCCTCCTATGTTTGTAGCCTACTTTTCAAATTGTTTAACTTTTTTAAATTGGGATATTTAATGGAAAATGTAGCCAACAGCAAGTAGGTTGTCATCAGTGACGGTCATTACCAGAAGCTTTCAGCTTTCAGTTTGCAGGTTGGGTTTGGGTGATTGATTAACCCATATGGTTGCAGGTTGGCCAAGGGCGGACTGGCTCTCATAATGGTCTGGGTTCGTGTCTGTTTTTAAAATCACTGACCTGTGCATTATGTAACAGAGGAAAAGTTTACCCACTAATTGCACTGCTTTTTGAATAATCCGCATCTTATTTTCCACGGTGTCCTTAAATAGTTTCATTCATGCCTATACAGCTGACATTTTTAGGTTAACCATAACAAAAAAAAAAAAAAACTTGCCTTGAGTAAAGCCTTTTATTTTAATTGATTATTTTGGTGTCTAGGCCTGTATCCTTGGCATTTGACAATGATAATGAGTACTTATCACTATAGACATTTTGAGTTGGCATAAATGGGTTAACACTGGTGTAACCATGAAAGAATAATTAATTAATTAATTAACATTATTAAAACAGTCACTAGGATTAGACTACTTAACCTTGTAAATGTTTGTCTTGTTTTACAGCAGTTAGCATCTAGCTTATTGGTGCATTACTGCCACCCTCTGCTCTGGAGTGTGTCAAAATATATTTATGGACACTGGAAAACTGAGAAGTAGTTTTACAGAAAAAAAGTATGAATCTGTAAATACCTCCAAGCACTGCATCAGAAAAAAAGGTTAGTTGTTAGACTTGTTCAAGGGGAAAACTAATGACAGATTTCCTAACCAGATGTATCAATGATGATAGCTTAAGTGACAACAGCCAAAAGCTTATTTTCTTAGTTGTAGTAGTTCTAGTTTGTGCAGGGTTGTTTTAGCTTAGGACCGAAGAATAGAAGGAGAGTAGAATGGACATTCCTGTTCAAATCAGTATTACAGGATGGGCAGAAACATCCAGTTTTATGTGTATCATTGCAGCAGGCTAACTACCATATATATATTTCCTATTAAACAAGCTGACTTGCAGCAGGCTGTGAGCTCATGGAGGTGAGGTTTTGCAGTAATGACAAATGTTGTAACTGTTATTTACCTGTTTATTTTGTTGCCGTTATGTATGCTTGTTGAAACATGTAGCCTAAACTGAAGCTATAGCTCCCTCTTAAAAACAAGTGAGAGCTGCTGCTCACTGGACTGCTGGAAGGTGGAGACCGCCGGGATTGACAGCATGCAGCTCAGCATATTTTCACATCTAACTCTGAGACTTAAGGATTTATTTCAACCAAACCAGAGCTGCATAGTTGAGCTAACTAGTTGACTAAGATGGTTCTGGTTTGAATGAAGTGTGATTTATGATGAGTAACAAGGCAATTGTGCAAACATATTTCTTAGTTCAGTGAAAGAGAGAAACTTTGGTTGTATTTTTCTGTTTAATAAGAAAACAGTTGTAAGAATAAGCCAAAACACAAAACTCAAACTAGTGTGTGACACTTTATGGCTCCACTGACATGTGTTGTCATCATAACAACTGGCAACAATCGGCATTCAAATGACTATGGCAAACAGTTCAGTGTCTGTTCTATTCTCATTCTATTTCTATGTGTAGGACACTTTTGTTATTGGCTAGCTGGTATCAATCTATCCTGTTCAGTCCAGTGAGATTCTACAATTTTCACCCCTGCTATCAGGTTGTGAATGCTTGCTTTATGCCTTTAGCTGTGCCAACAGTAATAAATAACAGTCTTTGCACTCTTTTAGGGGTGTTTTGGGAAGCATAAATGCAGCCACCTCCCATGCAATAAGTTGTAGGTAAAAAGATTGAGCACAAAACAGTGGGATGACTGTTGACTGGTATATTCGCCCCTGCATTGTCAATACTGAGCACTTTCTTCTAAACACTTGTCTCATTGAGTTGAGGCGGCTCAGCGCAATAAAAAACCTGTAACAGGGCTGGTTCTTTGTGCCTAAACCAAAGCATTTACTTCAGAACAAAGTGTGCCTTACGGGACAGAGTGCAGGACAGAAGGTGAGATGATGAACGGGCAAGATGTTCAGAAACCTGATCAATGTCACTGTGGTTGTTTCCTTTGTTTTTACACCTGCATACAGGGACTCAATAAATCCAAAAGTAATGATTGTGTGCTAGTGCAAGACTTGGTGAAGTCAAGCGTTAATGCTTTTTCTCAACAAGGGATTCTTGTTGAAGCGTAGAATGTTTCTTGCACAGCTTGGCGGTCTCAGCAGCTGGCTATATTTAAACAATAATTTCAAGGCAGCATTTCCGCCTTATTTGGCCTGGAATGTGTTGATGAATGCCTCTGGGGAATCAAACAATGAATTATCAAGAGACTGAGGTTGAGGGAAATGTCATATGTGAGCCTTCTCAGCTCTCCTCATATGCACACCATAGTGTGACTTGGTTGACAACAGCTAGATTTAAAAAGTATGGGGAAAATGAATACTGATTGTTTTTTTAATATGTACTGTACATTTCAAGATAAAGGCCACAGTTTATCAACTGTGTTGCTCTCTACACCATAGAAATTGTAACACAGCTTTGCAGAATGAAAACCCATTCATCGGCTATAATATCCTCTCAATCCAAGACTAATTCTGTGGAGAATGGCAGAATAAATCGCATGTAAATGAAGTGTACAGAAGGAATAAGAGCCATGATTCACTGTGAGAGTGAATGGTTGGTACTGGAAGGAAAAGTGTTCATCATCATCACAGCGATATTCTTTTCTCATGCAAATTTGTTGGCATTCCGCTGATGGCAGAAGCATCATTTCCCCTCTTGTTCCTCATTTTCAAAATGAGCGTAAAAATGTACAGCACTCCAAATGTTAACAGGCCTGGAAGGCAGCGGCAGGCGGATAGATAAGGTTCATATAGTCAGGGCCATTTCACTGGTGCAGCTGCCCACTGCTGAAGCTTTTTTCCTGATGTCTTATTCTCTTGGCTACTTCAACCTTGCTCAGTGTCTCATTTTCAGCCTTTGGATGTCCTCCGTTTTGCCAAATCAGTGCGCTTTCTTTGGTAATTAAATCTTTATAGCTACCATCGCCTTTCACAGGAAGACTGGATCGATTTTTAGAAATTCCACATGGTTTCATATAAAACAAAAACAGTGTACCTGGTACCTCAATATGGCTTTTTCCATTTAGTGAAATACTGTATAATCACAGCCTGTGTTTCATCAACCTTGAATTAGACACAACAAACTGTGTCCAATTTGCAAATAATATTTATACCCTCCGACAAGTCTTGCTCAGCTGTTTCTCTCATGTATCAATAGTGTGTCCAGGTGGAGTACACTGCAAACCTCATGTGATGGTTCTTTTAAGGTCACACACAAAAGGCTGAGGCTAAGTCTGTTGCTTGAGGGCGAATACTTTTTCTGAATGGTAGCACCAATTACTGCAAGACATCTGAATCACTATAACTCAACAGCATAGAGGCGATTTTAATCATCTTTGAGCTCTATGAATATGGAAGTGGGAAAAAAAAAGTGAGAAAGGTTATAGTTTAATTCTGACCTTATGGAGTAAAATCCCTTTGATTTTGATGGATATGAGGGAGATATGCTCTGTCTCTCTTAAGCCAGGAAAAGATGACACAATTTTTTTGTCTCTTGTGATGGTTACTGTCAGATGAGGAGATCATACAGCCATAGACTCACTTGGCTAGGACATATGACAGACTCATAAACTGTGTAAATATAATGGGCGTGGTCATTGTGATATCACCCACTGGTATGTGCACTTGTGCTTTGACCGCTTGGGTATAGCATTTTTGGCCCTTGCCATCTCAAATTTAAACCAGAAGTGACCATATTGAATAAAGGGTAGAGCTGTGGAGGTCACAATCAACCTGTCTATAGTCCTGGAGGTCTGGAGATTGTTTCACTTGTGCAGTCATCCTCAAGTGGCCATTAGAGGATCTGCAGGTTTGAACACTTCTACATTGGCTTCCTTTTTTTAGCTCCAGAAATTACCACTTGGACACGCTACACATCGGACCCCGACTGATCATAGTTTGCATCATCATACTCTTTCTCAACTTCAGGGACTGCCCTCAATATTCCATCTGACAGCACCAACAACATAATGGGTATCCACCCAGCAAGTTGATAGGTCACCTAACCCCACCTTTTCCTGCCAGCTTCAGCTGCTTGGCAGAAGCTAAGTTGTAAAAGCTAGCAAGTCTTGCATCACAGAAAGTGATAAGTAAAAGAATGCCTGTCCAAGACATCACTACCCTTGGCCTGGGTTTGCTAACAAGTTTGCAATCCGTGCCCAACTAGTTGCATATCAAGATCCAGTTTTGTACTAGTAGCACACTGTAATTGAAAAAAATCATATTTCAAGATTTCAGCTTGTTACCCCCTTATTCCCCAACTTCACATCTTGTTCCATGTACCTCAGTACAACCTGTACTAGTGCATTGTTGGTACAAAACAACAAGTAAATGCAGGCAAATGATCAATGCCTACAGAGGCAATACTCTAAATGCTTCATGTGGGCAGTGCCTGACGTGGACACAGAGATCTAGGTTGCTAATAAATACAGCAAAATATGTTATTGGTACATTTTCTTTAACGTTAAATGCCTGTCTCTAGACAGCATCTCTCATGTGGGACAGTTTATATTTTTCATGACCAATATCTTTGAATATCAGCTGGTAAAACACAGCAACAATCAGCGTCATTCGACATTCGTCGCGACTTCGCCGATCAAAGTCCACCAAAGTTCAACTCTGTGCGATGCAAAAGTCTTACTTGTCCCTCTGCTTGCACTGAATTTAAGCGAGAGGGAAATAAATATTTGTAGGTTTTAATTTTGCTCATGTGTGACTGTATACCCTTACTGTATAAATTGAGAGGAGTTACGTTGTACCCTGCAGGTCATGTTTTAAAGCATTACCAGATCAATATCATTGTGCCTTGGTGAATAAATGTCCACTTCATTTGAAACACAAATCTTTGCACGTATGAATTGAAAAATCACAGCAACAAATTTAAAAGTCATTAGTTTGCTTTTCAAGACACTTTGCAAACAACTGTATGTACCTAGTGTTGGTTAATGGGTAATTGCATGCATAAACAGTTTAAGCTGTGACTGATCAAGAAAAACTACTTCCCTGTACACATGCAACTATTGTGAGTATTTTTAAAGTATAGTGTGTGTGTTTGTGCATGTGTGTGTGTGTGTATGAGGCATTAAAATTTATGGCTAGAGTGCACCCAGCTGATGAAATGTTACAGCAGTTGTCAGTTAGTGCCTCTGCGTTCCAAGGACGTTCTCTCCCAGCACATTAAGCTTCCTCCAGCTCCATAACATCTCATTGGTAATTACTGTAATATATACTCTAGTGTTAGCATTATCGCTAAACCAAAATGAGAGGGGTTTGATGAGTCAGATATTACCTACAGCAGCGGAGCATAAATTGTGCTCTGGTGTCATATTGTTTGTATTGAGAGTACAGTTGGCCTTTGATAGCTTCAAGGGAGATGAATTTGTGTCAGAGCAGGCCACCACATGCTGAGTGACTTCAAAACGAAGCCATCAACCCCTCAGATTGATGTCCTCAGGGTGGTCATAGCTCATAAAGAAGCTATCTGTGTCTGATTCATGGCGGTCTTGGATGAGGCTGTTTCTTCAATAGCTGCTGGTAATAGATCAGTAGAGGCAGGGGTGCGGGGCGTTGAGGGAAAAATTGATAGTCTTACAGTAAAATGTAACAATGAAGCACCGTGCACGAGGAGCTGCAGTTATTGTCTCTGTTTATTATAGACAAAGAACAATACAAAATACAAAACAATCCATCAAACAGCAAGAGCAGAAAAAAAGCTTGAGACAGAAATGTGCACAAAGCATCACCTCAGATGAAAATACATCAGATTTTGTCATCTTTGTGTTCACCTCACAAAAGCTCGCGTTCATGCTGCAAACTGCACACTGTGCAGAACAGAAACACAACCTCATCACAACTGTTTGGCATTTTCCCAAAAACAAAATACGCTTCAACTGAGAACAAAGGGAGGAATTAATAAAAGTGCACGAATGAGAGGTACATTACAATCTTTAAACTTTTTTCACTTTCTCACATATTCAAGTTTGGAGCTTATTAGCTTCCACTGACTGGTTTGAAATGACAGAAAACACACAGATGGAACAATGGATCAAAAACAAGCTATTATTTTTTTTAAAAATGCACTTGCTGACACATTTGAAAACACAATATTGAATTAATTTCACATTGCACTGCACAATCAATTTCAAGCAACTTTACAGTATAGACCAAAAAAAGCCTGCTGCTCAGTAAGAAACAGCTCCCTTTCATTTAGTTTACTCAGTATTCATTCCCTCTGAGTGCTCTTCAATTTATACATATACGTAGCTCAAACAAACAGCAGCTTCTTTTAATAGCAGGGTGAGCTATATACATACTGTGAGCTATATACATACTCAAGTATGGCACTTTGTCGCAATCTATTTACACATTTCATCATTGCTCTGTGGGTTTTGCTGAGCAGATCAATCGCAGAAAAGTGCTGCACTCTGCAGTCTCAGGCAATATCAGTGAATTACTGCCACGACAGTTATCTGACCCTCTGACGAACAGCCCCTCTGTCTGCACATCAGGGTTGCACATTTCTTCCTCATTAGAATACACTGGCTACTGACCTTCGCAGGCTTCTCGCAGGCTCCACAGTGACTATCTTCACAGTGACCAAGCAACTATAAGCTTTGGTGTGTCTGTCACTGTTAATTCCCTGCAGAAATCATTCAGGTTTTAAATTGACACTGTAAATGAGTGCCTGTAATATCTCTCCTTTTCTTTACTTGGACCCTTTAAAAAGGTCATGGGATTCCATATCTGTGCTCTCTCTCTAGTGGCGTGATTAAAATTCACAGTGTTGTGTATTTGGATTCATTTGAATGATATGGTTTCTGATGGGGAAGTAAATGAACCAAGAGGAAAGACTGTGAAGTCAAACCTGGGTACCACTGTAATGTAATCCAGTGGCATCCACATGAGTGATATAAACACTCCTCATGATAAAAAAAAAACTTCATTGATGGGGAGATTAGAAACTTAATGAATTAGACGCTTGATGCCATACTTTTACAAACTGTTATATACTACTCAGTCCCAACACAGAAACAAACATATCTCTAATCAGCCATATGCAGTGAAAAATGCTTTAATTTACATATTACATTAGGGCTGTAACGGTTCATGTATTCATACTAAAACATCACCGTAAGGGGGTCACGGTCCTGTGCATGCAGAACACACAGTACTTAATGAGCATAATCCACCCAAAAACTTTTAGCCGTCCGCTACTAGCAACATACTGTAAAACTTAAATTTAAAGCCCAGTCCCAATTAAACGCCTTGTCCCTTTTACTAGCCTAGTATGGCTACACATTTTGACACATAAAGGCCTGTCTCAATTAGATTTCTGGTCTAGTTGCCAAGCAGTTCTTTTATTTTTTAAAGAAGTTCTTTGGACGTGTAAAAGCAGGTTGTTGGCTACCTCAAATTATGTGTCCATTCCTCGATTACTCTGTAAGTTATTAATATTTCTTTAGTCCATAAGGGTCCTTAGACCAAAAGTAATAGTCATCCAAGTTGTGAGTTTTGTTTTAACAGGATAAAGTGGTGTTGTGTCAGTACACTTTGTGCCGAAATACTCGAGCACCAAAACACAGAGTTAGATTAGATGAATGATTCATGATTTGTGTATTATCTGAAGCCTAATTTTTAAACAACTAATAGTCATACTGGTTTAAATAAACAATTTGATTTTAATCCTGATCTTTGCTGATGAAGTTCTGTGTGAAAGAAATAAAGGCCTATCCCATATAGACACCTGTCCCAAATACAGGCCTGTTGATTTCAGTGATTTAAGCAAATAATACCCTGGGCTACTATTTGAAGTTTTATGGTACACTAACGTTAAGCACAACAAGCAGACTGGTGTGTGAGTCAGTCACACTATGGAGAGCGAAACTGAATCACTGAAGCTGGAAAACTGCCCGTGGGTTGCCAGTCAGCTACGACAGCAACGGAGTGAGTTGTGAGGTCAACGGCAGTGTGTCAGCATTGCTCCACCGTTGTAGGGTAACTCATGAAATGCACATTTGACAGCATCACCAATGTGCCAGTCACTAGATTGATAAATGTTTAAGTGCTATGAATGTTTAAATGTAGCCAAGGTGGAACTAATGAAACACTATTCCTAATGCAGGAGTTTCATGTTTGTGTATTTTAGTATTTTCAATTTCATATCATAAGAGATGCTTCTCAGTTCATAGCATATTGTGACCTGATGCCTTTTGGGAAAGTTTGTCCAGTTTTCATACAGAGTAACACGCAAGTGTTTTAGATGTTCCTTATTTTTCCAATAAAATAGTTTATCATAGTTTTATCTGTCTGACACTTGAACACCGTTACTGGCAAAAACCTAGTGGTCATATGGTAGCCTTTACAAACTGACAGCCGCCTTCCCAAGATACGCAGAGCGTGGTTAGTTGAGTTTGCTAAACATTTCACATGCTACTGTTTTGGTATCAGAAGTCAGAAAGCCACAACCACAACAACCTTAAATGGTAAAGAGGTGCTGAGGAGAAACGAGCATTACTTTGGCTACTTGGTCCTGTTAGGCCCAAAGTAGGGGTGGGCGATACCACAAAATTACCAAGTAATACAGGATCAGAACCGCCAATATTGATTACGAAACAATACTAAAGCAGTGTCTCGTGATTTATAAAGTGAATAATCAGTCTGCTAAAGTCCCAGCTACAACAAAGTACAGTTTGAAAATGTAATTTTAACCCATGCTGAAGATCTGATTTGACCATAATGTTCATTTTACCACTATATACCTGGATAATTCTTTCGTGAGCTTCTGTGAAAGTCTGCCAGTGAACTCTGTCTCTGTGTTGGGGGTGTGGATGCTGAGGCATTTCCCTCCTCCTCCCTTCTTTTTGGTTGCAGCTCCAAGTTCTCTTTCTCCTGTTTTCTCCTCTCACTGCGTTTATGTGTTAGATTAAACTAGCCAAGGTGTACGCTGCTGCGCGTGTGTGAAGCATATGTTGTTTGAGTAAAGTCAACACAAAAGCTGTGGAGAAGCAAACAGTACATGCTCTCGATGTGTTCATGATAACTGAACTATGTTTGCACAGACAGTTTTAATCTTGAAAAAAGTAGGTACGATGAAGAAGAGAGAAAGTAATTCATTTTTCGCTATCGACTGTGTTGACACAAGAATCTATCATCAAAATTAAAATGTAATATCTATAGTGTCAATATTTACCACAAAGTTGAGATAGTCCCAAATAGTGCTAGGCTTATGTAATGTTGAGTGTGACATGAAATAAACACTGTAGATGATGTGTTAAAGGGGAGATGGGAAATACGAGGAACTAATTTAAACCTGAAGCATCATCCGTGGGCGGGGGCGTCTAATTTCTCATGGGACTCTCACCAGTAATTAACAAGTAGCGAGACTCTCAAGATAAAAACTCCAACCACAAACTGTAACATTACTAGTTTAATTGATAAACACAACTGACGAAGATATAAGCTCATGGCTGTAAACATTTCACACAGTGTAGGGATAGTCTGACAGAATTAATGATTTTATCTTTATTTTTGTATAATTTAATAATATAAATAGATACTCTGTCCGCAGCTGACATAGTTCTTTAATATTTTTTCTTGTTCTGCATCCTGCTAGGGAATCTTAAGATCAACATATATATCTTGATAAATATTTATATAAATATTGAGATAAAATGTTTTACCACATCACTGAGCCCCGTTATCCCCTCTGAAATTTCCCATCATTAAGGGTTATATATTGTAGTACTGCATGTCAAATCAGTTTCAGTTTGCTGTGTCAATGAACGGTGTTTCTGCAAGATTCATGAAAGCTCCCTGCACTTATTTTGTATAAAATGTTAAAAGTCAGCTCATCCAATAGTATCCTATTTGGCTTTTGGCAACTTGTCTTGTCAAATAAAATAAACATTTTTAAGAGAAAACACCTTGGTGAAATTAAAATGGAGGTGTGAGGGTACTTTTCATTAAAACTTCTCTAAAATTTCCCATGGGTGACTGAATCCATACTGCAGCTGTCAGAGTCTCTGCTATCCTCTATAGGTGAAAAGTTTTTTATAGTCAGGCTTTGACATCACTCCCTGACAGAGAAGGCTCTACGAACGGCATCTTCTTGGCACTTGGCAGGATGCTGGCGGGTAAATACTGATCTGTCGGCGTGTTTAGTTCATCCATTTCTGTAGTGAAGTGGTCGGGACTTTCCCCATTGGACGTCTCCTTGATGACACTGTAGGTTAGCGCCACACTGTAAGACGCTGGTTTCTCCATACGCTGAGGGCCGCAGTGACACAATTTCTTAAAAGCAGCACGGAACTTCTGGGACATGGCGTTGTAGATGACAGGGTTGATGGCACTGTTTAAGTAGATGCAGAGACGGCAGAAGAGCAGGAACCAGGTGTCCAGGTAGGGCTTGTCCAGGAAGGAGTTGACCACCACTAAGGTCCGGTAGGGCATCCAAAGTAAGGCGAAGAGGATCACCACCACAGCCAGCATCTTTGTCACCTAACAAAATTCAATCATATGTTAAAAAATGCTTTGACAAAATGAGATCACACATGGACACATGGGGTCTATACAGTTTGAGGCATGTGGAATTTAGGTTCTTCCCAAAGCAGACCAGGTGTTACTTATAATTTTAACAATGGTTCTGTTTTGTTTGAATGTCCCTGTAAGTAATACCAGGACCCTGAAATGACTAAATAGAATTCAGCTATCATTAATTTACTTATTTTCATCTGTACTTTTGACATTTTAAAATGTTTTCTGGAAAAAAAAAGCCTGTTGTTAAATATATAATCCTGATTTCCTGAAAATAAACCCTGTTTTAATACAATTTGTTGCAATTTTTTTCAGTAGTAGCGTTTCAATGTATTTACATAGGTCATTTGTTGGTGAAAGAGTCTGCCTTTACCATTTGGGTTTCAAACTACCCAGTCCACCAATGTTCAATTCACAGGAAAAGGTGCATTTATGTATTGGCTGCACTGTAAACCATTTGTTCCTCTGCGACACAACAAATGAATTCTGGGACCTGTAGTTTTAAACCCATCTGTACCAGCTCAACCAGGACTGAAATCTTAAGGATTTTAACTATGGGGTCTGAGATCCATCATGCTCAAAGGACTCATCATACAATCAGCAATCAACAGGAAATGATACATCTGTATCCTCGGTGGGATGCATTCAAGTTCAACAAAGTCCCCAAATCAGATCATATTATAGGCCACTTGAATCTTCAGGGATAAAAATAAGGTCATTCAAATAACCATCTATCAAGAAACACAAAACACAGGTACAAGGACTTTTTTCAGACACATTTGTAAAGTCTTTTACAAAGTTTGTTGGTGTTTTACAGGTATCATGGTGTGGTAGAGACCTCCCAAAACTTCTGTTTCAAGAAATGAAGCTCTAGCAAAGGTTCAGTCAGGAAGGCTATACCTGTCATGCTTAGGCCTGTGATTTATCTCTTGGACTTCATGCCATTTACTCCTTACACACATGCTAACTCACTATTACTCGCTGTCATTACTCAGGGCTGTCATCAGTTGCTCTACAGCCAACTCACAGTCAAGCAAAGCTCACCATCACACCTTCTCTGTTAGCCTATCATGATTCTCATTTTAAACATGGTTCTTTTTGTGCCTGTGGTTCTTTTATGCTGCAGTCATGCATACCTTCCACTTCCTCATCAATGCCTAATCTTCACAAATTCATCAGCCTCATCTGCCTCATCAGCCTCAGAGTCATCATCCACCACAACCACTGTCTGGACCCCATGGGGGGGATTTATTTTGTTGCTGCTCAGATGTTCCTCAATCACAAAAAAATCCCCCTCTGGTGTCGAAGCGTCAAAGTCTTCTGCTAAATCTTAATCAACTCAAATAATCTCTTAATCTGAACACTCTGTATTAAACTTCATATTTACCTGTCTCTCCTGATTGAAATGTTTTGTATATACAAACTACAGAAATCATGTAAACCGTACATGGTCTGCTATCAATAGAATATATAACTCTGAGCTTTATTTCTTTGTAATGTACACATTCACTGTTTAGCTGCTCTCATTTTATTTATTTTTTTGTCTGGTTCTGTTGTCAGACAACAGACTGAGCATACTGTGGTTTGATTTTGGCTTGTGAATGTTAAATGTTAAATTATGCTGTTCTTCTGTGCATTCATTAAAAAACATCTTTTCTCATCAACTGGTTTATTGACACACAAAAAAATGGCAGGAAAATGGCTGCACAGTTGGTGTGCATTTGGGAACATACTGATAGGCTAGATGAAACAGAAGGACTACTGTAACTCAGCAGATCTCTAGCAGATGACATAATGCATAATGCTGACATGATTGTCCTCTTAATTTCTAGAACATGGTAAAAAGGGGAAAAAATAACCGTTTATTATAAGGCTGTATTTGTGCTGATTTTGTCAGACAAAATTAGTAGTGCAGGAGTTATGGTTTTCCTGGTTAGCAGATATCATTAGCATTCATTAGCCACAATCAAATCACATCAAAATGCAGCATATGGGATGATGGAGAGCAGGAGAGGATTGAGTGAATGTCTAATGAGCTGAGACTGTCGCACTGCTGTTGACAGTCAACACAAGTTTTTTTTTAAACGTAAGACAAACAAGAAAAGATTTAGTAATTTTCCCACTGATTAGGTGTTTCAGTGTCAGGGGAGTTGTAGCTAGAGGAAAGTGGAACTGATTACCCAGGGCCCCATTTGGAAGAGGTCCCAAAAGCCTGGAATTAAAAGTTCGGTTTTGATTGCATTTATTTTTTTTAAATAAGTGGCATAGCTCAATGAAAATTGAATAAATCCGTTGAAAGACTGAACTTATAAAACCCTCTCACCCCTTAAAGGCTCAAAATGGTTTAGCCCGCCCCTGAGACTGATATATAGACTTTGTAAAAAAAAAGAAAGAGAGAGAAGGGAAAGATCTTTCCCATAAGGTTCTGAGAACCAATAGCGTTAAGGCCTTTGCACTCCAAATCCACATTTTTTGTCCAAAATGTTGCACGTTTACACACCTACTTCGAAATATTTGTCCATCATTGAAGTTTTTCAAACAGGTTCAATTTTCTGCAATTGCTCACATCTGTCAAAAGCCTTTGAAGAGTTGTGTGACCAAGAAGCAGTAAATAAAATGTGGCATAACCTGCAAGACACACACATCTGCAACAATAGGCAGGAACAGGGACAGCAGACTAGCAAAAAAAAAAGAAGTATAAATACATGGAGGCAATGTCCTTCTTGAAATCTTTCATGACAAATAGAAGGTGACGTTAACCTAACCAGAAATGCATAACAGAAATGACAATGCTTACAGTAGAGTGCAGTTTAATAGCCACACAATATCATACTCATAACTCAGGTAGCCGCATTGCCAAATGCATGAGGTGGGCAGAGAGTGCCAACAGCCTAGGGTCGTAACTCCAGTGGAAAAGAGCAAAAGGGAGGGGCTGCCATTGTTCAGACAGTATATTATTCCAAAACCCCAATAGTGAGAAAAATGTCCCACTGGAGAGAAATTTCTCTGATAGCAAATGCAAATGGACATTGTACCAAACTTACACACTCTCCCAAAGAGATTATCAAACCTTTCCAGGCATTAACTTTTTTGTCCTGCTGTGACAAAGGTATGATCCACCCTGCTCTGCCTCTGACTGGCTAGTATTCGTTGCCTTCGTTGGTTGGGTTGGCAAGGTTTAGGCATAAGGAGACTGGTTAGGGTTAGGGTAAGAATACCAAGGTAGGACCATCAGTCCGACTGATTACAGGCCATGAATCTTCCTAACTACAGATAGAGTGTGTTTTCTCAGAAAAAAAGGGCCTTTGAACCCATGAGTGTTTGTTTAAAGCATAACGGGCTGTCAGTTAAGAAGACTTTTGTTTCAATGGAACATTTATCTGAATATTGGAGTTTCAGAATAATGGGCTGTCAGAACAATGGCGAGTACCAGCGAGGGAGCAAATGCGTCTTTCAAATTTGCCTTGTATTTCAAATTTTCGCAACGAATAGGACTTTTAGGTATCGCTACTGTCCAAATGCTACTAGCATAAGAGTTCTGTGGTGACTTCATAGAGTTCCTCGCAGGATATGACTGACCATAATGACCAAACTCAGAAAAAGTTTGAGTCCCAAACCAAAATCAAGAAACAAAAACCAAAAGAGAGGCAACATGATGATGCTGCGATTTTAAATACAAATCATGTTTCTTTACATTCTACTTGTAGCTCTCTGTCATATTTTTAGAATAATAGTTATTTTGTGTTTGAGTTCTTATTGGATGCTTTGCTGTCTCACATTTCTTTGGGTTTTTTTTTGTTTTTTTTTTATTAACAGACCAAATTAATCCCACAAATTTCTCAGTTCTTAGCTGTAACTAAACTGACCATAAACACATCAACTTATGGCATGATTTTTTTCTTTCTCTGCCTTTTTTCCCCAACAAATGAGGCTTTAGCACAAGTTCAGTCAGGAAGACAATACTTTTCATGCTCAGATTACAAAAAACGTGTTTTTCTTTCTCACCTTGCCATTCACTCTGCACGCATACTCACTCAGTATCTCTAGGTGTCATTGTTTTTCAGCTGATTCACAATCAACCAATAGCACAGTGATACACTTTCTCTGTTGGCCTATAATCTTACTGCTCCTCATTTTAAATGGTTCTTTCTCTGCCGTAGTTCTTTCTTGCTGCAGTCGTGCGCACCTTCCACCTCCCCATCACCATCTAGTCTTTACGGATTCATCATCCTCATCCACCTCAGCAGTCAGCATCCTCGGAGTCATCAGCCACCACCACCACCACCAGTGTCTGGACTCCATGGGGGGATTTATCTTGCTGCAGCTCAGATGTCCCTCGATCACAAAATATTTCCCTCTGGTGTCCAAGCACCAGAGACTTTTGTTAACTCTTACTCAGCACAAATCATCTGTTCATCTGTACACTCATATTCTGTATTAAATATTACCTTTACTCCATTCTTCTGTCTCTTCTGATTGAAATTTACTTTAGGGGAAACAAACATACAAGCTTACAAAAAGTTTTTGTGTGGAGTTACCAAACCAAAAAATCTATAACTTACTCAGATTTTTCTGTAAGATTATAGTCAATCTATTGCATCTAAATTCATATAATAAACATCACTACTTAAAGATTAATGCAAATTTAGCATCACAGACATTTATGAAGGAAAACAGCAAAGGTTTTGTCAGTTAAAAGATTCATCCAACTTGTGGGTTCACTACCTGCAATGACACCATGTATTAGGGGAAATGTGAGCATAAACAAACCAAGCTGTTCCTTGGAAAAACCTTTAAACCACCCTGAAGTAGATCTCATAAAACACTCATTATTTATTCAGATGCTTTTAATTAATGCTCAACAAGGAAGACTGATCTGTGTGCGCAACTTAACAAAGCCTGGCTTTTTTAATATAATTACCAGACGATAATACTGATGTGAAACTCGTATGTAATTAAATCTTATCCATATTTATGTTGCGTCTTCTCTGCTGCAGTCAGGTGAGGATAATTGGATTGGATAGGGGCATCGCCAGTGTCATCAGTGAGCAAAATACCTAATCTTGGATCCTCATTAATTCTTGACCTTTAGGTAATTCAGTAAGGTACATAGTAGATGGCATGAATGCGGTTAATGCTGACCACCAGAAACACATGATCGTGTGTTTGCGGGTGTGTGTCAGTCAAAGACAAAACACAAGCCTTACAGATAGAGAAAAAGCCAAAAGCCTATTTGAGCTGGGGTTAACTGATTAGACTATCCAATAGAGCATGGAGCTCCCTCAGGGTACCACACCCCCTGTTATTCCAGGGTGGCTTCTTCCTGTGATCTGATAAACAAACGTCTAGCTCTGCTATCTACCTGTGTGTCTGGCTCGGTGTGTCTGAACCTTTGGAGCATTCAGTCTTATTTTGAACAAAGTAGGAACTATTTGCAGAGTGTTATATGTTTTTTTACAGAAAGAAGATGATGTCAAAGGAGGATGAAACGCCTGATGAGCCAGAGTGCTTTGTCAAATTACAAAAAATATGTTTTTCTCTAGCATCCACATGAACACACATACACACTGGGCAAGGTAATTCAAGAAGTGGCTGCACCATGAGCTCTTATAAAGAAAGCATCCATCGATACAAACAAACCTTGATACTAAAAAAAACCTGTTGATTCATCACTTTTGTCAGTTGTTTTCCGTTAGCCGCTTTATGAATGTGTACTTCTGCGTTTTGAAAAAGGTGGATCAGCTCTGTTCCACAGAAAAAGAGTGGCAAATTGAGTTCTAGGTGCACTTGAAAATACACTCATGAAAGTAAATGAGTGCTGGCAGCACTCTGATGCACTGTAAATAAAGTGAGTAAGTAGAGGGGAGCTTGGGTTCAGTTATAACATTTTCCAAAAAAAATGATAGCGAACAAATTTTTATAGAAAGTGCATACTTTAATCAATTATTCCTGGGTTCATAAAACATTTCATATTGTTGTATTACCTTGATACTTCACGACTCTTACTAATCTCATGAGAATTGCATATAAACACGATTTTAAACTGATGACATTTTTCAAAAGACCACTACAGATCTTTTGTTTGTTGTGTTTGGGTCAGAGACTCCAGTAGGACTAATTACTTATAATGGCTTGTCATACAGGGCTGGGCAATATATCGGTATTATATCAATATCATGATATGAGCTTGGATATTGTAATATCATACGTGTTGTCTTTTCCTCATTTTAAAGGCTGCATTACAGTAAAGGGATGTTATTTTCATTTTCCATTTATCTACTTAGGCATTATATCCACATTATTGATGATTACTTATCAAAAATCTCATTGTATAAATATTTTGTAAAAGCATCAATAGTCAACTCTACAATATCCTTGTATATTGATATTGAGGTATTTGCTCAAAAACATTATGAGACTGAACTTTCTTTATTTGGACCAGCCCCATTTTTATATACTTGATATCTGTGAGCGGTGTTTATTGTAATATAGGAAAAAAAAAAAAAAAAACACTCACAGATAGAACAGCACAACCCTCTCAAATCCCAAATAATAAGGGATAGTTTGAATCTTTCTGAAGTGGTGTTACATGGGGTGCTTATCCATCCATACTGTATTACATTTGGAGACGTCAGTCGGCATACCCCCAGCATGGAAAAACAGGCTGGGGTCTGACAGGAAGGCAAAGGAATGTACTTCTGTGGGGGTCAGCAACAAAATGTACTTTAGCCAGATAAGAAAGTCCCACCTAAAAAAAATCAATATCAGTTTAAATGTATGCTATTTGGAGGGTATTTTCACAGTTTTACCTTTCCATCAGACAGCCCCTTCTGTCTGCTGT
>JAPZEB010000025.1:22405217-22425528 GCA_029783705.1 Chaetodon striatus | reverse complement strand
AAGACACTGTTACAGTACGGTACTTTTAACGTTAATGTGTTCTTACGGTGATAGTAGGTTGACTTTGTAATTGTCCTAATGTGGGTATTTAAATTCAGTTCTGAGTCCATGACTACACCAAGATTTCTGGCTTGTCCTGTGGTTTTTAACATTGCATTACACTGGGTAGTTTAATCTATAACAATGCAACAAGCTGTGTGAATCTGCAGAAGATCCACAGCTGTCACATAAATGTGGAGTAAATGGAGATACTCACAAGCACTTCAAAATTGTACATGAGTGCAATACTTGAGTAAACAGTACTTTCCACAACAGATCACTGCCTAATTTCCTCCCCTGCTCCTGATTCTGATGCTGCGCCCCTCTGCTTCAACACTGATAGTGAGCCTTTACTGCCACCTCATGGTCAAACACTGCTACTGACATGTTATACAGAGAGTGGGGGGAAGTTACTGTAAATATTAACACCATGGCACATTTCATCAAGATTTAATTTACCACTAAATGCTTAAAGGTCGGAGAACTAACTAAATATGTTGTCACATAGTTTTGTTCAAGCCTTTTCTGCAAAAAAATAAGCACAGGCCACTTAAACTGGAATACAGTCAAACAAATGCTTTGGCCTGTAAAATGCTCGTGAGCTTTGTAAATCAAAAGTTGCTTGGATTTAATTCCTGTTAAGTTGTTGTGCTGTTGAAATCTTTAACATTTCCTCCAAGTGAGTTGAAAAGTTCTCCTTCCTTTGCTTCTAAATGCATTTATATTTATGAAATGTGTTTCTTTTGGGCTGATATTTCACCTCCAGGGCTTCTCTTCTGTGGCAGAACGATCATTTGCGGACATGAAACAAACCATGATGGAGAGCCAGCCATCTAAAGCTGTAAAGGGAACACTCCCTGGTCTGTTCTCTACCAGAGAAAATGAAGAAATGTTGTGACTGAATATCACACCATCGGAGACATTCACAAATTCTCAACAGTGACTTCTGTGTTAATGTAATGCATTATTCATCAGCTGCAGCTTTTAAGAAAGAGGTCCTTTTGTTCCTAATTGAAAATTCAAGGTAAACATCCCAACAGAAATACAGAAGCAAGAAAAAAAATTTCACCAAAGGCAGCAGTGCCAGCAGACTACTCAGTGATTGGCCCACTGTATTCACCAAATATAAATGACGTCTTTGGCCTGAACTCAAGGCTTTTCTCATTTAACTAATGAATGAAACTCATCCTGTCTAAAATGTTTGCCTTGTCCATGCTAAGCAGCTGCTCTGACTTTGCTTACCATTCAGAGAGCACAAGGATACCAAGAGCTAAAGCGAACTTGGCTGCGTATTCATCAGAACAAATGGGATCCAGCAGCTAAAACAAAATGTTTGTTGTGTAATAATTAGGGCACCATGGGCACATCAGAGTAGCTGTAAGAGATAATCAGTGCCACAGATGGAGACAGAGAGGCAGTAGACAGGGACAGACAATTATCATCAAGAGCTATTGAGAGCATTATAATGCAAAAGCAGCTGTGGTGTGAGGGGATAACATCACATTAATTATGATAAAGAGGCGATAAAGAGAAGACGGGTCGATGAAATGGTGGAATTAATTATCCGAGTCGGCTTGCTTAATCACCAAAAGGCTTTTTTTCTTTGTGTGAAGCCTTATCTTTTGCTTGAAGCATAAATCTTTGCCCACACACACACACACACACACACACACACACACACACAGACAAACACACTGCACTAGAACAGCCATTATTATCCTTCCATTATCCCACAGTGTCTGTGTTGAGGCCAGCCACACCACTTCAATTAGTAAAGTCACTGTAAATTAACTTGAGGGTCCAAGTGCTTAATATTTCATAAGAGTGTCTGCCACCAGCACCACACCCATCCTCTCAAGAAGAAGGAGGAAAAACCCATCTACTCTGAACCTCAGTTTGCCTTTCTCCTAATTCCCCTGTCATCCTGCTGTCTGCATGCACTCTCCTCTCTGGAAGGCTTTTTAAGAGCTACTGGAGGGTTTGCGTGCCAGACTTCACCAAACAAACCCAGAGGACTGTGTACACCTGCTTATTAATAATCTACAGTGCCCTGCTGTCGTGACACACTGCCCTGCTGGAGACCTCGGGATGCTGTCTGGCAGCTGGTGGGGAAGAAACAAACCAGTTTACTTTGACCTACAACATGTACTTCTTTTTCACTCTGTGATGAGGTTAAATTAACCATGAAAATTGACAGGATTTACCTACTTTTACATTCTGAGCCTCACTTATTTATTTGTCTTTATATCTTGAGCTCTGGATTGGGAAAGTTGCACTAGCCTTTCCTCAGTCTGTTGCAAAAGCCCCTTTTACACTGCCAGTTTGTGTGTGAAGTTCTTTGTGAGTTCTTAGAAGTTAACCATCTGCTATTTCAGTCCAGTAGTTCACTGAATTGGGTTACACTATTAAATTTGTTCTTGCTAGTAGGGATTAACCTGTAAATAGTTTGCTACATAATATTAGAACCAAATGTGTTTTTCAGAGGCAACTGTATGGATTCAGTTTAGAGTGAGTGTGAAATATGTAATTATGCTCACTTAACGGGTTGTAACTGATTAAGTGGTTTTGTAATTTGAAGTGGATCATGTTTTAATTATAAGAAATCTTAGATCATAATAAAATAACATCTGATCAAGCATCAGGTCAGATAAATAACATGACATGATCACATCACTCCATTTTTAGCCTCTTTACACTGCCTCCCAGTATGTTTTAAAATAGATTTTAAAATTTTACTGATTACTTTTAAGGCTCTTCATGGTCTCTCTCAGGCAGAGGTCCTTTGTCTGTTCCACAGGCCCGGCTGAAAACTAAAGGGGACATTGTGTTTGCTGTCACTGCCCCGAGGCTCTGGAACAGTCTACCCGAGGAAATCAGGTCGGTGTCGAGTCAGTGATCTCTTTTAAGTCCTTTCTTAAAACGTACTTTTATCTGAGGGCCTTTCCTGATTTTATTTGAGTTTAAAGTTCATTTAGACTGTCTTTTATTTTGTTTTTATATTCTCAAGTGTTTTTATCAGTTCTTTGAAGTGTTTTCATGTGTTGTCTGTTTTAATTATTGACATGTAAAGCACTTTATGAATAAAGATTATTGCTATCATTATATTATTATTTCACATTCACACTAAATCTGAATAGGTCATACGCTAGCAAGCTTTGTCAGTTAGTTCAGTTATGGGGCGGTCGTGTCATATGGGATTGATGGAACAGATTGGAGAGATTCCCACTTTGACAATGTTAGAAAAAATGTTTACATGCGATGACAACAGTCACATGTTTGAGAAAAAAGGCAGCAAAAGTGCTACCTTGGATGCCCCTATGGTACATGAAGTTCCCACTAGGGTGTCCTAAAAAGGACAAAATGCAATGCTATGCCATTTAATGTGGCCTTAAAACAAAGGAAACATGATAAAGTGCCCCCAGGCTGGCCTCCATGGTAGAATTTTCTACATGCTGGGGCCCCAAGTACATGCAGCTGGTGCTCTTTTTATTTTTCACCCCTGCTCTTCAGACAGCATGAGTCTGCCACTGCATGAACACTATTGACGTTGTCTCCATTAATCTCTTGTCCATGACCTCTCCATCAGCATGGAGAACACTGCGGTGTCCTTGACCCAGACTCCAAGGAACCTGAATGTGACACTGAATGACAAGCTGGCCTGAGCTGCTAACATGTCTGCAGCAATCTGCTCCTACAGATTCATTCTCAACAACGTCAAGAGGACACGTCTATTCCTCACCCACAAGGCGACACAGGTTCTGGTCCAGGCTCTTGTCATCTTGTGCCTAGCCTTCTGCAGCTCGCTCCTGGTTGATGTGCCTACGTGTGCCATCGACCTCTGCAGTTCATCCAGAATGCAGCAGCTCAGCTAGTCTCCAACCTACCCAAGTTCTCCCACACTAACCCTGCTCCTCCGCATCCTGCACTGGCTCCCAGTGGCTGTTCGAATCTGATTCACAATGCTGGTGCTTGCCCATTGTGCTGGAAATGGCTCAAGCCCATCCCACATCCAGGTCATGATCAAACTACACTCCATCCACTATGCTCTAATCAGCTTGCTGCTCCCTCACTACAAATGGGGGCCAGCCATGGGCGGATTATAGGACAATGGGCCCCTGGGCACTGACATGTAGAATTGGCCCTGCTACCTCTCCTACAAGAGCAAGACATAACTTACTTTATAGTTGTTTTTGTTGTTTTGTCTCTTTGTAGTCCTCCCGCATCTCTCTGAGGTTTTGTGTCTCTTTATGGTCATTTGTTTATCTTTGCAGCCATTTTGTGTCTCTTTGTGGTGCTTTTGAATCTCTTTGTAGTTGTTTTGCCCCTGTTTGTCGTCCTTATGAGTCTCTTTGCTGCTGTTTTGCATCTCTAAAATAAAATAAAATAAAATAAAACAAGAATTCTTAATGTCTTATCAACTCTAAATGTAGCACTTGAAGTAGATCAGCATATTTGATGAAGCTGATGTACTTGTACAATTCTTGCCATTTTAACCAAAGTACCCACATGGCTGAATGCACTTATTCTGAGTCACTTTGGATAAAATGGCCAGCTAAATAAATATCATATCTACCTAATCTGGTAATGCTGATAAATCCTATCAGATATGAATGAGGTATTACTCTGTTATTGGGTATAAATAACAGTTTCTAGGATTTAGGGGCATATATTGGCAGAAATGAAATATGATGCAATAAGAGCGTTTTCTTTAGTGTATAATCACCTGAAAATATGAATCATCCTGTCCTTGTCTACAGAGATCATGTTGCACTGCCATGTTTCTACAGTAGCCCAGAACAGACAAGCCAAATACTGGTTAGCAGCCCCATGAGCAGTGTCATAAAACACTGATTTTTTTCTTCTGTGAAACCACCTTATTCAGTGTTTTTACCAGTTTAAGTAACCAGGTCCATTTGTTTTGGAGAGAAAGACACCTCTGCAGATAATTCAGCTCCCAGTGAAAATCTCCTAAATGTCTGGTGCTAGGCAGCAGGTGCTAGGCTAACAGCCCATCACGGACATGCCAAACGGTGTCGGAGAAACATTGATTTGTAACTTGTAACTTCTTTCTTTAGTGTTTTTACTGGTTTTAATCACTAGGTCTATTTGTTTTAGAGAGAAAGATACCTCTGTGGATGATTCTGTTCCACGTAAAAACTTCCTGCACATCTTGATCAGAAATAAGGTGAGCATGCATTAAATTATAAGAGACAAGAGATGATCTCACATTGGCAGGCGCTGGGCTAACAGCCCATCTGGGATGTTCAGAGCAGCTCAGGAGAAACACTGATTTGTAACACAAAACTGCTTTATTCAGTGTTTTAACCAGTTTTAATCACCTAATCTGTTTGTTTTGTGGAGGAAAAGAACTCAGTGGGTAATTCAGCTCCTGGTAAAAACCTCCTGAACAATGAGCACTGGAGGAAATCTTACGAGGATAAACCACTAAATCCCCTAAATCCTACACACTGGACCTTGAAGAGCTTGTTTGTGTAGAGCTACCCCTTTTTAATTTAAGGATATGAACATTTGTGAGTTTGAACTTGAGAGCCATTGGTGCAGCAGACCTCTGGGCTTGTTCCTGTTTCTCATTCACACACTTATACTTATTTATATTCACCTATTTCGCCACACAATCTGCTAATGTGGGACAGCGACCAGCTTCAACAGCTCCCGGAGCAGCTGGAGGTGAAGTGAACCCAGTCACTCCCTCATTCATTAATTCACTTCATAATTCGCACTCCCACACACACACACTGTCCTACTCTTCTCCCTCTTACTGCTGTGTTTAGAGGGACATCCACTCCCCCCCCCTCCATCACCTCCTGGTATCTGCTACTGGGTGAAGAAAAAACAGTGCTACATCCATGTTTCATAATCTCTATTCTGTGTGTGGGTTCATGCCTGTGGCAGGAGACACTATGAGGATTTATAGCCTTTAGAAGCACCGACTCCCCAGTCGCCCCTCCTCTTCCAAGCCTGGTGTCCTTGCCAGCAGGAAAAGTGGTGCACTGTTGCAGACAGATAGCATCTGATAGTTGGCTGTTGTTACCCCTCAGACGACTGCACAGTCAGATTTCAGCTTCCTCTCTCTATCTCTCTGCATGAGACCGACGCAAGTTGACTACAATCTGACCAAACACACCATAAAGCATTATGATCCATTAGCCAATGACCCAGGAGTGTCTCAGATCCCCTCTCTGCAAACTAATTTCTGGAACAAAAATGGTGGAGTAAATCTTTGTCTGTCTCTGAATCCCTCTCTTTTCTTTCTCTCTCCCTCGCGCTCCCTTTCTCTTTACTCATCTGTTAAATGGAGCCTTGTTGGGAAATGAGCCAAAGCCGTTCATCCAGCCACTAGGACTCCAGGAAAAGTGGCGACTATATTTATAGCTGCTGCCTGGTTGTGCTAAATAAGGTGGAACAGTCAGCAAATGAATATTCAGTTTAAAGTGGGATTAAGCACTTAAATGGCTGATGGTGGCCCACACTTAACATCTAGTTTACAACGTGTCACTTCCCCGAGCGGTCATGTGCTGTGTTAATTGTTTATTACTTATCTTCAAAGATACTACCAAGACATGGACTGTGAAGCTGTAGAATAAATGAGATGAACCTCCCAAAGACTTACATGGGGTCACAGATCAGATGACCTATCAGATCTCTAGATTAAACATGGATTAGGATGGCTTTGACATAGTGACCAGTAATCTTCTGAGAGAGCGCAGGAGAACAGATGGTGCATGATACACGCGATTTGACAATGTTGTTTGCACACCACTGCTGGATACAGTTTTCTGATATGATGATAGATTTTCTTTTCTGATATGATGATGGCATTAGCTGACAATACACAGCACAGGGGCAGCATGGTGGTGCAGTGGTTCACATTGTTGCCTCACACGTGAGGGTTCCTGGTCCAAATCTGGGGTGGGGGAGCCCTTCTGTGCGGAGTTAACATGTTCTCCTCCATCAGCATCGTCCGGCACTCTGTCTTCCTCCCACAGTCTAGAGACATGCAGGCTAGGTTAATTGGTGACTCTAAACTGCCCGTAGGTGTGAATGTGAGCATGAATAGTTGCCTGTCTCTATAACCGTGTTTCCACCAAACACTTTCGGTATGGTACCTTTGGATCCATTAGTAACCCCTCAGACATGGTACCTAGACCCTGGGTCTGTTTAATGTTTCCACCGCAAACATGGGCAGAGCTCTTGTCACTCACTGCTCTGTCCAGCACTCGCTGTATTTCCTCTTCACTTGTGACATTTGTGCACTTCATTTATCCTCCACAGAATGAGGCTGGACACTGACATTTTCAGAACAAAATAAAACAGGTGTTTTGACATTACATATTAAAAAATAGTGGGTTTGTACATTTAGTCCCTCTCAGGCAAGCTCAGGGGTTTACTGTTGCTGGAGCCACAAGAGCAATGCTCCATAACACTTTTTTTTTTGCTCTAACTGAGGATTAGAATGTGTACACTTCACGTAATCTGGTTGAAATGAATACATATTTTTAAATACATGACGATCCACTTAATACTAAAAGTGTATGTCATCCAAGAGCAACAAAAAAAACAATGAAATGGACAAAGTTGTCACACTGAAATGTGACACGCTGATGGATTCACTTCGTCACCTCCCGCATTCAGTAACATTACAAGTAAACGTTCCACCTTAAAAGTCGCCAGCAGTCGGCCCAGTGAATTAAATTGTTTTTTCTCAGACTACAGCTGCTGCAAGAGGCAGCAAAACATCCTTTCATTTTACAGTTACAGTTTACTAATGTATGTAAAACTCACCACAGTATGAACAGTGGTTACATAAGCTTCAAAACCAGCCAAACTCAGCCCTGAGCAGAGTGATGGTTCTCTATTGATCAATCAACATACTGCAGTGTTCACAGCTCCACCTTTTAGTACCAGATCTGTGTGCTAGATACCCCAACAGAGGGGGGACCAAAAATAGGGATGGTAAGGAACGGTTTCATTGATACCATCTACAACTTTTCACAATGGAAACGGAAAAAATGTGTACCGAACTGAACTGAATCTTACTGTATTGCTTGGTGGAAACATGGCTTATACATCAGCCCTGTGATAGTCTGCCAACCTGTCCAGGGTGTACTCCGCCTCTTGCCCAATGTTAGCTGGGATAGGCTCCAGCCCCCCGCGACCCCTAACAGGATAAGTGGTTAAGGAAAATGAATGAATGAATACAGTACAGATTATTGTATGCATGTCTTCATCTATGCGGTTTAACAAACATTATCTTGCTATATGCCATTTATTTGCTCTGACATCACCAAAACAGCTTTAGGGAGTGAGAGTGTACTGTGACTTGGGGTGTCAAAAACTGAATTTATTGCTCAACTGTACACAGTGGTGTCCCCAGAAGTTTTTCATAGGGGTGACCAGAAGGGGCCACTGAAAGTCTTGTGGTGGCACACCAAAACCAAAAGCCATAACTGAATTTCAGGAATTTTATTATGCTGTTATAGTGTAAAGGCTAGTTAAAAACTATATCAATACAACAGTTAAGCAATCACACACTCAAATACTTTGGTTTCTTATTTTTAGGGCTGTAATCAACTTAATAAAATCTTGGTCAACTGAAATTCTACCTACTCTTCAACCAGTTGATAGGTCGATGGGGAAAAAAATCCTGCATATTATCTCCAGGTTAACTAAGTCAGCCACAGTGCACTGAGTGCACTCTACCTGGTAGCGTTGTGTGTCCACCAAAGGATTTTTTTCCTGTCACAGCACTCAATATTAACAGTTGTTCGGGGCAAGTTCACTCTGTGTTTAGGCAACTGGAATGCATCAAGTGAAAAATATATGTGATGTCTACTGTCACATTATCTGAAATAACCTGAACACTATCTCTGCAAGCGTCCAGCTGAGCTGTTTGTACGAGTCTGTCTCACCACTGAGCACTGAGCTGATGAGAAAAATCTGACATTTTGGATACTATAGAAAGTAACTCTGACAACATAACATAACATTACTAACGTTAAATAACTCTGTAATGATTCACGCAAGAAAGAGACAGACTTGTAGCCCAGTAGCTAACATTAGCCATCCTGCCACTCAAACCAGGGCTCCAATTCTTCACAGAAGCTTTGAAATCCAGCCTTGATGTGCAGTGTCTTTTTAGAGATTAGTAAAATAAATCTGTAATAATAATTCCAACACTGAATGTCTGCTGTCTGCATTTTTTTTCAGTTGAAAATGAGAGTTGAAATAAGGTTTATTTTTTGGGGTAAAATGCTGTGCTTGTCAATGTTCACAGTTCAAGGGACCCCTCTGAAAATCACCTTGACAATATTCCCTCACCAAGATTTAGCCTAGCTAGTGGATGCCTTAGGTTGTCCAGAGTCACAACATCATTATATCTTTGCACTAGCTTAAAGTTGAGCATGTCAAACCCTTTTACAGACAGTAATGTCAACGTCCAAGTAGTTTGTTGGGCGCCACTGACTGTATATTATGAGTATTTATCTCTACTGACATTCCTGTGTGATCCCAATAGGTAGGCTATTCAGACTTTATAGCAATCTTTATGGCACTTGAGCCTCTGTAAATTCTTCTATAGAGACTTATTTTATGTCTTGGTTGTATTTTTTATCTCCTTTGGCCTACTAACCTGTTCTTAGCCTCTATAGCAGCTCTACAGTTCTACACTGACATTTCTGTGACATCAGATTCTCCTTCAACTCCTTCAATATTTCCATCCGGAAGGGCACTGCTATTAAAATATGATTGTCGGGTCCCAAGGTTCCCCCTCAGCCCTTCAAATCCTCATCCCGTTTGTGTGTTGACTGACTGGTCGTGATCTCAATCGGCTCTCAGATAGCGAGGCTCCTTTCAGCGCCACAGCGCGGGCAGCTGAGGCTCTGTGTGTGGGAGGGACTAACAGAGAGCTCCCCTCAGTGCAGCCTGCCGCCACAGCATCGAGCAGGGAGAGAATATATTCAAAGCATATTCACTGATAAGGCTTTCTTTTTAATCTGTCCCCGTTGTGTGCCCTCTCCCACTTAAGTGTCTATGAAGAGGAGAAGGCGGAAGCGATGCTGAAGTAGCGCGGTGAGTTGATTTCTGTGTATTTGTGCAGTCTGAGGAGGTTTTTGTTGAGGATTAGGAAAATATATAGCCGGGACTGTGCATGACTGGTCCACCCTTATGCAGAGGAGCATCTCACGTCTTCTGCTGAATCCAAATAAAGTGTGCAGGAGTATTCCGACACATATTATGGAGGTGTTTTGTATTTAAATCAGCTGTAGTGTAAAATCTTTTCATTGTGATTCTTCGGAAGTGGATCAACTATGGTTATGTAAATTTTCTGTGTGATTTAGTTTAGCACAGTTTTGCTTATGTGTTGATGTTAGAGCCTGTGTCCATTTCAAAACAGAATTACAAAATAGCTTAATCTCTGTTAATACGTGGATTGTTTCCCTAATTGGATACAGAGGCATTTGGCTAATCACAGCCACCATAAGCGCCTTTCAAGGAGGGATCCACGGATTTTTCTTAAACGATCTAAACAACTTTTAAGTGTTGTTGATTTCCGTATATCCTTACTATAACGGTGCGTGCATTTTGCGCATCGTTCCAAATTACGCACGTGTTTGCGCAGTAGGTTTAAGGTTCCACGCGTTACAATGAGGGCAATCTAATTAAGATGCACCCTTTAACTTAGAGCTGGTGTGTGTCCTCTTATTAGGGATGCTGTGGAGGCAAAACATCGTGGGAGGAAGGCTCAGAGCGAACCAGCGGGTGGTGAAACACGAATGGCTTCTCCGGAGCTGCTTTCTGCAGATGAGAGAGGCAAACAGCCCGATCCTCCCGACGTCCTTGACCGGGTTTCCAGCGCGCTGCATGTCCGCAAGTCGGGCGGATCAACAGGAGGAGCGCTCCCAGGGGAGAGCGGCTGTAACCCGGCCCGCAGCTGCCATGGCCGGTGTCATTCAGCAGCACCAAGGACGGCGCCGCGCAAGGGAGGCGCGGAGGTTAAACTCGGTCACCTCGGCGAGGAGAAAGTCCGGGTTTGTTGCGACGAGGAATTAGAGACATCTTTCACCTATATCGATGAGAATGTTAACCTGCGACTGGCTAGTCCGGAGACTAGTTGTAAAAGTACTCACAGACCCGTGCGCAACGGCGAGCCTTGTTCTGAGACTTTCCCGGAGCTTTCCTTCATGTCCGAGGATGATCTCTCCTTCGGGGAGGGCCCCGGGACTTCTATAGACTACGGGTTTATCAGTGCAGTCACGTTCTTAGTGACCGGGATCTCCTTGGTGATCATCTCCTACGCCGTGCCTCGGGATGTGGTGGTGGACCGTGACAGCGTGTCGGCGAGGGAGATGGAGAGGCTGGAGATGGAGAGCGCCCGGATAGGTGCCCACCTGGATCGGTGCGTCATAGCGGGACTGTGCCTGCTAACGCTGGGCGGCGTGGTGCTCTCCACGCTGCTGATGATCTCCATGTGGAAGGGGGAGATGTACAGGAGAAAGGTCATCGCTTATTCCAAGCGTTCAGCCAAACTGTATGGCTCCATCAGCCTGAAAACCAGATCCAGCCCCAGCCACTCTTCTGCGCACTTGTCCCTGGAGGAGGAAATAGAGGAAACTTTGGCTTAAATTGCTGCTCTGTGTGTAAACCTTTTGTGTATAACTGAGGAATTAATGCCATTCACACACACATTCTCTAACATATTGTAGCCTAAAACTGTATTCATACATCCAAAGTGTACGTCTGCAACATTTTGTCTTATACTGTAGAAATAGCTTGAATACTGTATATCCAAACAGAAAGGGACAAGAAAAGCACTCAAATGCAAAGCCAGGAATTGCCAGAAGAAGAAACACTATGTGGTATCAAATGGTTCCCAAATGATTTAAATGGCACCAAACCATAAGAGTGATGAGGGAGAATGTGAAGAGCTTTGTGTCACAAACACTGGATCACATTTTTTTGTACCCAGGATGCAATCTCTGAGAGCTTCCATTTATTATTAAGGCTATTCATATTTAATGCGAAATTGTGCACGGACGCATTTCAGGAAGTAAGGGAAGTGTGTGTCCGCAGGGCAGGAGAGTGGGAGAAAAGGGGGGGATGTAAAGCTGTCCCTGTCCACTTTGATGTGGGAGAGTCAGCTCAGTGGTCCACATGGTAATATCCAGTGACAGTCACTCTGGTGCAGTGCTGAGGTAAGCCAGTAAGCCCGGCTTCGTGCATCTGAGCCAAAGCTCCACGTCGGTTTGATTGTACTGTGCAATTTGACTGCATTCGACAGCGCTGACACACACTGTTCACCCTCCTCTGCACTGGCTTGATCCTCTCTGCTCTTCTTCTCCTCCTCCTTCCTTCACCTTCTCTCTCCCGGAGGAGACTTTCTTTTCCCCTTGCGGTTTTTCCAGCGCTCTCCTCAACCTATGAACACTGTATATTCACATTAAAAGGGTCCTGGATGACCACAGCCAAGTGCCTGTGACATTTCATGGTTGATGAGCCTTTTCCTCACCTGCCTCCTTTCATTCTCCTTTTCTCTCTACGTAAGGACGGACTTAAGAGCGCCTAATCACACATGAAAGAGTTGCCCTACTTCCAAAACCTTAAGCCTTCACTACTTCAAAGAGCTAATTACATTTCCAAAGTGAGGTATCAGTCTTTTTAAAAGGTTATATTTGATGTTATCATGGTGATTTGCTGACTAAAATATTGCTGATTACACAAAAAGCTTAAGGAAAGAGGTTTATCGTGTGCAGACTTGCTAAAAATGTTAATGCCACAGTGTCCAGGCAAGTCAGAAACCAACTTTCTTTTCTTGGTGGTGGAAGATTTAAGTTTCTGTCTTTGCTAAGTCCGTGTGAAAGCAACCTCCTCTTTCTCCCTGGAGGTTATTAATGCTGTCTGAAGAGGCCTGCAGAAAAGAATAAAGAATGAAATTGTATTGAAAAACATTTTTTCATGTAGGCTACCCTGTAAGGCTTATAAATCATGCATGAACCACTAGAATTCGTTCATATTTGCATATATTCATATAAAAAGCTAAACGCCACATTCTGCAAAACAAGTGCTAATGATTCTTATGCAGTGTCACTCTTACCTTGGTTCCTTTTACTTTATTTTTTTGAGCTGTGTGACCCTATTTCAAGGCGTACATTCAGAACGACATGAGTCAGCCTCTATTAATGAGATGCGTAGGCCGATTACTCTATGGTAAACAGCTCGAGGCCACACCGTAGCTGTGCTTTCATTCAGTTGCATTACATCTCCTGTCACAGCATATACATGTATTCTAAGTGCCAGTCAGTGCAGACAGATGAAGCAGTGTGTTTCAAATGAAAAGACCGGATCACTGGAGTCTAATGAGATATTCAGCCAGCATTATCATTCAAAAATCATTAGTGGCAGCACTGAACTAAAGCAAGTTTGTGTCACTGCAGCTTTTCATCTTCTGAGTCTGTGACCACAGAGCTGACAAGTGTGTGTGCATCCCTGAAAAGCAACTATTACGTCCTGAAATGGCAATAAAATGCCAAATGAAGAGATTTCCAGGAAAGGTAATAAAAATTAATGATCCATATGAGGCACTGTTGTCTGTTCTCTTTACAGAAGCTGTAAATCCACAACCATTATTACAGATGTTAAAGCAATACATCATTTAGCGAGCTTTCCTGGTGTTGTTGGCCGTGGAAATAAGGTGCGACGCCCAAGTGCTGGACATTTCTCACTGCTTCCTTTTTCCTTTTCCTCTCACCAATAAATTCATGTAAAATTAAACTTGTTCACCACTCAAAGGGCAGCCAACAACAATGCTGCCAATGCCAAATATTCCATAGGATAATACTGAGGAATTAATTCAAACTCCAGCAACATAATGGCTACATTACAGATGCAGTGCATCAGTGCTTTTCATTCAGCATCAGAGTCATATTCAGAGGAGGCATCATCTGTGAGAATGCCACTCTTGTGACACACAGAGGATCATAAATGCCCGAGGGAAGCCTTTAACATTGCAGACTTCAAACAGACTCATCTGCAGCATGTAATGCACTACACTGTAGATTTTCGAACATATACTTTTCCTCCCCTCTCTCTGTCTTCCTGTCCTCCTCCATGGTTGGCACCGTGCCTCACAACCAACACCAGGCTTCCCCTCATACAGCCAACTAAACGTGTTTGGGGGATTTAATCAGGGATTTGCTTGAAGCGACAGCATTTTACATGCCAAGCTCAAGTGTATTTCCAGAGGTCTCATGCATAAGCTCTTTATCCTTGAGCAGTGCACAGCTAAATCACCCTTATTGATATTTGGTTGGTTCCTCTGTAAGTCGATCCCTTCAGGTAAGGCCGGAGAGCAGCTTAACTGCTGCCATCAGCTAATTTCCCAAAAGTGTTATTACACTCCTCCATCTTGTTGATGCTAATACTCTGAGTGTGCACGAGTATGTGAGTATTTATATGACTTTGCATAGGTGTTGTGTATCACCTCAGATTAAAGAGCTGCTGACCCTAAAAATTTCATATCAAAGAGTTTCTATGGAGACATTTAGTCTCCAAAGATGGTTTAAATAGGCTTTTCCACAGTGGGAATAATAAAAGTCTCTGGAAAATGCAGACAGCCAGAGTAAGAGGAAGCTACTTAACATTGACATACTATATATGACACAGGAGTGAATGGAATAGTTTTGGGAAATGCGCTTATTTGATCTTAGATGAGATGATCCTTACCACTCTCATGTCTGTTCAATACAAAGCTACAGACAGCAGCTTAGCGTTGCTTAGCATAAACACTGGAAATGGGGAATCAGGGAGCCAGGCTCTGTTAGAAGTTGACAAATTTGGACTGTTAACACCTTTAAAGCTCACTGATTAAGTCACAAAGTAGAGAAGCTATTATGGTACCCATTGAGAGTGTGACATGACCTTTGTGGTTTGGATAGGCATGAAACTCTCCCAGGTAATTGTCAGCATAAAAAACTAGAGACCCTCTTCTAACGGGCTCACACAAGCCACAACACAGTAATCCGCAAAGCTTTCTTATAAAAATATGTTTTAAGCAATTATTTAGAATAGCATTACAGAGCCTCAGGGCCTTGATGGCAAAAGCCATCACCTTTGGTTACCAGTCTTGATCTAGGGATGAGTAGTGAGGGTAGGGTTGAGGGTTGAGGGTCACGACTTGGAGCATAGGTAGTCAGTAGATTAGCTATATAACTGGGGGCTAAACCATGTTGAGCTTTGAGAGTTATCAAAAGAATCTTAAAATCAAAGTTAAGTGGCAACCAGTGGAGGGAGGCGTGACCTGGGGTGATATGTGACCTATAATTTGTTCCACTTAAAATACAAGCTGCAGCATTCTGCATTAGTTGAAGCCGAGCTACTGAAGATTTACTTAGGCATGTGAACAGTGCGTTACAGTAGAGGAGGTGCGAGAATACAAAAGCATTCCATAGGTGGAGGTAGCAGGATTTAATGAGATTATTGACATGCGGTTCAAAATTCAATTGAGAATCAAAAGTGATGCTTAAATTTCTCGCTGATTTTATATTAGTCGCCAGAGGAAGGAATGGACCGAAGTGGGGGACCAATGGCTCCTTCCCCTCTTCCGGCCCCCTTACTCAGACCACACCCATCTCCAAACTCAGCCTTTATTGTGATCTGAACTACACACCTGTAAAGTTTGTGACTGCACCTTGCATGGTTGTGACGGTATCACGATGACAAAATCTGTCCACTGCGAGACAGACAGACATATAAACACCTGGCAGAATTTTAAAGAGTTTAAAAGAGTTGCTGTAGCTTCAAATTTAGTTTACAGACATAAGAGTGGCATCAATCTCCTTATTTAACTCTTAACAAGAGAGTGAACAAGCATATCTAGCAAAATGTTGAACTACTCCTTTAATAGTGTGCAGTACACATGCAACAATGTGGCGTGTGTACTCAGGCTTTAAGCTAAAAGTAGAAATAACTGCCTCTTGTTGGTCATACATTTTAGATATATTCATGTCCGTGGTGAGTTTGCCCTCCATCTATCAGTGGAGAGTGAAGCCAAAAAAAAAAAAAAAAAGATTTCCACTTCGATTGATTGCTTTGGAGGGGAAGACTAGAGCCAAACTCCTCAGGGATATGACTTCATTCTTGGTTGCTCCCTCCCCTGCCTTGCTCAGACAGGATATTTTTAGTCAATGTGCATATTGGATTTTTGGAAAGCTCATTGTATTGTAAATGTAGTCCGCAAAGCTCATTGCTCAGGATGCACTTAGCCGGGCTGTTTTACATTTTGCCTGCAAGAACATCCTTGTTCCACTCTGTCCGAGCCCTTTCCCGTGGTTTCACTTTTACATAACATTAAAGCAAAAATAAGTTTATTCCGCCTGTGTGTGTCTTCTTCAGCTTATTATTAGATGCCTCCTCTTCATCAGTACTATCTTGTCCTTTCCTTACTCATGTGTCATGCTATTTTAAAATCCTCAGTGGTTCAGCAGTTTCCTATTCCACATAGTAAAACAAAACCCCATTCTTACAAGAAAGGACCACAACTACTGCTGCGTGTCAAATCGATTTACGTCCCTGGTCAGCTGAGATCTGCATGGCTGACCCTCAAACACTCCTCAGAATTGCTTCGTCACTTGCTCGCTGGTCAACCTCACCGATGCCGGTAATCAGGCCCACTTTAACCAGACACGAGAACGACTGCCGAATCATTTCCTGTGTTGTACTTGGCACCTTAAAATCACTTTCTCAGACGGATAAACTATCAAGCGCGTTGGCTGCCATGGTAGATGAGAGAGGAAATGAGGTGATCGCTTGGATCAATCTTACAGTGAAAACCACTCAACCGCTGCAGTAAGGCAATACAGGTTACATCTCCCTCTGTCTCTCTCAGCCTCTGCGATCATCCGCTACAGTGAATTTTAAAATGGGCTGTTTGCGATGGCGGAGGCCGTGCTCCTGCACAGTGATGTGGTTTCACAGTGGCTGCTTTCACAATAACATTACCATCATATTTTCAATGAGCTGAATGCCTCCCCAGCTTAGCCGATTGGGGTAATGTAGACATGTTGCACAAACAAATCACAAGCTTGGTTCACCTCTTGATCACCTCGCTGTTCAGTCCCTTCTGCTGTAAATCACACAGTCTTGCTGGGCTCCATTGATTTAATTTGTATCAAATTGCTAATGCAGTTATTCGTCATGCATGGCCTCCCGTGTAGCTTGTTTCCCCCATTATGCCTATGCATTTACCTCTAATTACAGTAAATAATGATTGCTTGCTAGTTTTGCTGCAGTAAACACGGTAAGTGGGCTAGAATGTGGCCTTTAGACAGACACTAGTAAGCCAGAAAACAGCTTGTTTATCTCCCCCTTTACCGTCTGAACAACAGAATACAATGAAGAGGCATGCTGGGGAGTCTGACACATTTATACCTAAAATACAAAGTAGGCTACATTACGGTTGTCTGTGCGTTTTATTTTCAACAGACATTTCTTCAAAGACAACTGCCTCATTGGCTTAGTGAAACCTCTACGGAGCTGAATAAATAAGTAAACACAAACTCTGGAGCCATGATAGCAGTTCTGGAAGGCTATACTTAGGCTCAGCAACAGAGTTGGGAAGTGTGCAGCATTGCCATCACTTATTTGCCTCTCAAAAAGATCCAAAACAAATGTGTTCATGTGTGCATACATTTGCAACACAAGCCTGTCTTTTCCCTGTAAGCTGTTCTTCGGTGTGTTCAGATGGACGGTGAGATCTGAACTGTCTCATGACTTTGCCTGTGTATATCAGAGTGGTAGATGATGTCCCTGTATTGTGCATCAGTTGCCATCAGGAAAGCCCCACTCCAGTGATTGAACGCTCCTGATTGGATGTGATGTATAGTTTTCACAGGTGCTCTCTGATGCCATATACATCGCAGTTTCACGGCCTCTCCTCCAGACACCTGAACTTTGCTGCACACCAGAGATGCCATTCGACTCATGTCATAGCTGGAGCAACACTGGTTGTGATCTCCTGCAATTACAGTCCACTTTTTGTTTCTTTTTACTGCCATGTCTAGAGTCTGTATAAAGAGCACACATGTAATCTAGACAAAGTGACAGTGACATCTAGCATTCACTAAAGAAACTGCATTTTAACATAGTGATGGGCTGCGCATGGCCTGAGAGCTGTAGTTTAAACACCCCTAGTTTAGTAGGTGTAACATTTACCCTATTCACCATCTTAGCGTGTTAGCATGCCTATATTTGCTACAGCTGAGGCTGAGAGGAATGTCAGTAGTTTGCATGTATTTGGTCATAAATCAGAGTATTGGACAAACTGAAATTTTGACCTTGTGGTGTTTTTAGCAACACATTCTCACTGCAACCTCATCACATTTGGTTATGGACTTTCCACGTCCAGATACAAGGCACCCTGGTTTCATTGGCTGTTGACGTTCTGGGACGCCGTGTCAAGTTCTGCCTGTTACATGCATTGTCTTCTTTCAAAATACACTTCTGATTTCACAGTCTCTTTCAAATAAATGCACTACGTCGGTACTACACCCTGAATTGATGTTTTTCTGGAACAATGGATGTTGTTGTTGTTGAGATGGCGCTAGAGAAAAGAATAAAGGGCCAGTCACCACCGACATTAGTATACACTGTCTAGGAACTATGAATGTACAAAATGTCATGTCAATCCATTCGATTCATTATAAGATATTTCACTTGAAAGGAGAAATTTTGACTGGCCAGTGGGGCTACGGGAAAAAGCAGGGGAGTCATTACGGTTCTTGTGGGAACCATAGATATCTGTATTGAATGCCAATTAATCCAGTATCTCACTAAAAACACAAGATGTCAAACCTCATGGCAGTGCTAGAGTTAACATCAGAGGATCATGAGTGTCAGTAGTCTTCATCCTTTAAGCACTATAAAAGTCTGTGCAAAACTTCTAAACAATCCATCCAATAGTTTTTTGAGATATCTTAGTCTGAAACCATGGTGATTTACCGACGTACTGCTTGTCCCATCCCTTGAGCCATGCCGCTAGCCTGGCTTAAAACAGCAAAATCTGACCTTTTAAGTTTAAATTAGCAATATTGGCAGATTGGAATCAGTGCTGACCTTTACAAGATCATGAATGCCACAGTCATAAAGGAATGACAAAAATGCCACTGCCATTGTAATTTGATTTATATTTTGACCAGCGTTCCTTGCCATTCAAATTTGACATTTATTCAGCTTGTGCTTAGAGAAAAACTGTAGTTTGTTGGCTGCACCCACTGGGGTTTAACACAACCAATAACATTATTTCTACATCCATAAAAATGCATTTGCATGCATGTTAGCATGTGTCTGTTTGTAGATAACAGCACATCTGTTAACTACAAACAGAGGAAAAGTGGCTCGAGACAGCAGATAGAGGATAGGCTGTGGATGCAGTCAGCGGCGGTGTTGGGTCTGAGGCAGAGACCAAAAAGCAGGCGCTGCAGAGCTGATTGTCTGCGCTGCATTTCATTTGCCTCCAGTGTTGTGTTACCAGTGAGCATTGGACTGCTGAGAGATGATACTGGCTGGTGGAGACAACAGGATGTGGAGAGGGGGGATGCTGAGGGGTGAACACACACATGGTAACGCATACTACACATACTCTCACACGTGCACATACACACACTCAGACACATGCATGTACGCATATTGTCACAGAGTTCAGCGGTATGCTTTTCTCAGACTAAGATGGGAATCATGTTATTGATCTCTGAGTTATTGCAAGGGATAGAGTCCTGATTTAAAAAAAAAGACAAAACCTGAAAAAAGTGCCTTACAAAAAAATGATCATTCGTGGTAAAGGAGGTACTCAGATCCTTTCCTTCACTGAGGTAATAATGCCATGATGTAAAAATACTCAACTAAAACCACTGAAGATATACTAGGCAGCATTTTCATGAAAAACAGTGTATAGACTCTCACATAAGTAATCCCTGTCAATCATCACTTAGAAGAAGAAGAAGAAGAAGACGAAGAAAAAGAAGATATAATTTATTAATCCCAGAGGAGAAATTAAATTTTTTCACTCTGTTGTCATACACTCACAGGCCTGAAATACACACACATGCACAAACAAGACCTATACATGCACTAAATGGAGAGATGTCAGAGTGAGGGAGCTACCATGGCCAGGTGCTCTGAGCAGTTGGGGGTTAATGCTCAAGGGCACCACAACGGTGCCCAGGAGGCAAGCTGGCTCCTCTCCGGCTACCAGTCTACACTC
>JAPZEB010000025.1:22385443-22396959 GCA_029783705.1 Chaetodon striatus | reverse complement strand
CCTGTGCATGAACAATAGGTTAAAATAGAAACAAATATAAATTAAATTTAAATCTATTATATGAGCTCTAACAACCATCAACCTAAGCAATGACTGTTGCCATGACTGCATGCGATCACAGAGACCAACAGAGCTGCATGTCAGGATGTGGCGAGACAATGAAAACAGCAGAAGAATGCAAACTGAAACAACAACAGAAACAACAACAACAACATGCTGCATGGTTCATGTTGAACTTGCCCCAGAGGTCCCCGATGGGTGGATGACTTCAGCTGCAAAGTCACTTTGACTCAGTGAATCAGGAATCAGGTAACGGGATCAGGCTTCATTAGGTGACTTCAGCCGAGCTGGCAGACGGCCAGGTGAGCTGGACGCACAAATGGACATTGATTTTTCAATAAGGGTCCTGAAGCTGTCAGCCAACCAGGCTATGGTGATATCTTCTCTCGCGGGGATGGCCTTCTCCCGATGATGGCCTGACTGGCACCCGACCACGGGCCACCACACCGGCATCCACTCCATCTCCAGCTCCACACATCCTCCTGGCCCTGCCCCTATGCCCCCACACTGGTGTTAATAGGCATGAACCTGAAGTGCTGCTGAAGCTATAAAACTAAACATGGGCATCAGCGTAGACATTGGTGCTGGCTGGTTTGTTGATGAAAATGTTACACTTGTCAATATGATGTATTCCCAGTTCTGGTATTGACACATGCTTGTTCAGTTGTCTTTATCTTCAGTTTATTGTTTCAACTGACTTGTATTACACAGAGAACGCACTCAGTTTACAAAGTGCTCCAAGTTCTCAGTGAGGTGAAAGAGGTTACAATCATGTTTTCCTGTCAGGTCATCCATATTTATCTAGTCTGGTCCTCCATTGGCCCTCTCTGACCTAGGCCTAAAAGGGCCAAACACCCGTAATGGTTTCCATCCATCAGGCCTCCCTCTGGTCTGCCCTCAGCCTCCGCCATCATAGATTGCCCTCATCCTGAACCACACAGACAGCAGGGCATCATGCAATGACAGAGGTGGAGACTCGACCTACTGTATGACCCTCCAAAATGCAAATGTTAGATGGAAGGAGGACAGCAGGAATGAAAGGGAGAGCAGGAAGAGAATGAGAAAGTCCCAGTCGGCAATAAAGATAGATATGAAATGGTCATAACTCTTGTGTTGGAGAATTGCCTTAAAAGTTGGAGATAATACACAATGACGAGATGGTTTCTTTACCCAGAGAGGCCTGAGTCATCCAAACAAAGGCTTCTCTTTGTGCAAAGTGTGGCTCCAGGGAACAAAGTCATGATTGGTGCAACTGACTGGTAGTTCCAGTCCCACGCTGGTATCCTTAGATTCACCCTGCTTAAGTGTTTTTGAGCTACATCCCAAATAAAACACTGAAATGCTTGACCTTTGCAAAATATTTTTTTTCAAAAAATGATGACTCTAGAATAAGTAATTGCTTTATTTTCCTCAATAGCAGTCAGTAAGAATGAATGACTCAATCTCAAGTAACAATATTGTCTCTGTTTAATGCATTATACTATTCTGCCAAAAAAGGGGCTCTTATTCTGACCCTCAGTCCAGCTTGTTGGGTTTGTTTTCTGCAAAAATGAGTTCTAATTAAATGTCCAGCAGTCTATACACTGAAATGTTAAACCAGGACATTATAAATCTTCCCCTCTGACAGACATGTCCAGGTGAGCAGCACTTCATTTAGGAAATGAGCATCCCTGTATCAACAATCAGCCGCTAATAAAACCTCTAGTTTGAATTGGATATCTGGGCTGTAAAAGAATCACCTGCAGGCTCTTGGAACTACGCTGCCCTCCTGCATCAATCAAGTCACAGTTTAGTGCTCGAACTGGCCAGATTTTAATTTTTCTTTGAGCTTTATTGGAATTTGATTTGCCAAGATAAAGTTAAAGCCATTAATCTTGTTCTCCCCACGCGTCCCCTCCAATAAACTCAGTGAAATGGCCGTAAATGTCTCTTTGCCCCGAACCTCTACGAAGTGAATGAGTGTGTCGGTATTTGATGACACAATTTTGTTCTTCATTCAAATATTTTGCTGTCAGGATCGGACGCTGAATGAAACTGCTGCAGACGTTTGAAATGCAGACAAAAACCACAGCGATGATCACTTTCACAGTTCTCAGCGTAAGTCCAAAGCAACAGGGCTGAAGCAGCTTTCTGCACGTATTCCGTAGAAATTACTGACCTAATGGCTACTGTATGAATATTTCCTCCAGGAGCACTTGCTGAAATAGAATTAATAATAGTCCAAATATCGCGCAATGGTTCAAAACTCCTTGTGAACTACATCAAGTCAGTCAGCAAGTGACGTTGCACTTATTTGCATGTATAAAAGAAAAAATAAATCGTACTTCCGAGGGTTTTTTAAGCAGGCTGTGGTGTGTTGACTTCATGTCAATGGGAACTGGCTCCGCACAGTCATCTTTCCTCAATTGTTTCTCATTGCATCTTGGACGAGTAGACCCCTTCCACATCTGTCAACGTCAATTACCCATGGCTTTCCCCTGCATCTACATAACCGCCACCACCCCCGTGGCTGTGACAAACACACGCACCCACACTTTTATAATTGCTCTCAATACTCCGCCGTTGTCCCAGTGTGGCCCGGGCCCAGGCGAGAGTGTCTGCCACACAAGTCGCAAGTGGAAGTGCAGCAAATTTCGAGTCCGCTGGATCACACTGCCACTTTTCGCCTCGCCTCTGTCTTATTACCCGCACATTTCTCAAACAAATTTTCCCAAACTGTCTAGATTCTTGCAGCAATTAAAGCATTTCTCTCGTCCTCTCTTCCTTTCTTCTCTGTCCTTTTGGCAAGAGGCACGACCATGTTGGTCAGGTCGTCTCAGTGTTCCTGGGCCAAAGCTGACACAACCAATTGGACGAGCCAACCATGATCTGACAAATAAAAGGAACAGAGGATTACAGCTAGGAGGACGTCTGGGGTTCGAGGAGCAGTGAGAATCACACAGGGCGTGCCATTGTTTCTCAACCACCGATCGTTTTTGGCAGCTGTCGGGTCTTTTCTTTCCTAAACCCAAAGAGCCGTCCTGCTCTGGCAAAACCCTCATAAAAGAGACATAGAGAGGTTGCAGTGAAAATAAGAAGCATTTGTGTGGCTTGAGGGCTGTTGGCGTATTGCACTGAACTGGAATATAAACCCTCTTCTGGGGTGAAAGGGTGATGGTGAGGGGAGGAGAGCTCTGACGTGTGCTGGGGATGCTCTCTGTGAATATGATGAGTCACTCATGCTTACTGCAAATGTACTTGATAAAGAGAATGTGTAACCTTATATGAAGATGATAGGTTGGTTGGTTGCAGTTTTCAGCCTGTTTTATTTCGAAAAGCGCAGCAGTACTGGGATCTCTGGGAGTCCGGAGTAGCACTTGTTTCCATTGGCCTCGTACTCAAAAGACTGGCCAGACAGGATTCAGAAAATGATACCAAATGACAGCACATTTTCCACTGCGCCTCTACTTTGTTTCTTTGTATCTGTGTGTGTGTTGTGCTAAAGTGGTCAGTGGAATTGTGCTCCTTTATTTCACCTCAATCTCTGTTGCTTCCTCGCTTCACCTCACAGTGATAATCAGTCAGTAGCTCCTTACAGACATGCACCTTGATATGTAAATTGGATGGCAATTAAATGTGCTGGTCTCATTGAAGAATAGTTACCTGAGTCACTTTTACGTAAAAGTCACAAAGGCAGTCTGAGTAAACTGGACTTGGTAACTTTTCTTCCAACACACAAGTCTCAATTTAATGTTAAAACACAACTTGTTTGCCTTGTTGAGAGCACTTTGTACATTTAATCATTCAATGATAATCTCAATTGCCTTAAGAAAATGAAAAAATAATAGTTTGACATTTCGGGAAATCTGATTGCTTGCCTAGAGTTAGATGAGAAGATCTATATGATTCTTTTGTGTGTAGCTAAAGCTAGCACGATACAAGAGGTTATGTGTCAAATTATTTCTTGGTCGGACACAGCGACCTCCTGGACGCTCTGCTGGTTACACCAGGAAGTTGCTGCTCTGCACCAAGAAATAACCAATATCCCTGTAAAACCGCAACGTATCGTTAATATATTTGGATTCAATGAACAAGATGTAAGTGAACATAAATGTGCTTGAAGGCGCGTTTGACAGAACCAGGCTGGATCTTCAGAGGTATAGTATGCAGATTTTTTCCAAAAAAAACCCCCAATGTATAGACTGATACAGAAGTATTCCCTCTCAATCATCATTTATGACTCACAAGAAGTCTGAGGTGGTGTATTTATCTGCAGAGACTCTGCCCTCTGCCTGTATTTTCTTTCGTTTTTCTCATATTTAGCTGTGGTTGTGTATTGCTATAGCACACAGGTTAGGTGGGGATTTTAAAGGTAGTGAATAGGAAGGAAGCTGTGAAAATTGTGGACACAAAGCTGAAAAACGCAAATATGCAGAGGAGAAACAGCAAGCAGACAAAAAATGAATCTCGGGTTGGCTTTTACTTTCACTTTCGTTGGTGAGCTTGTTTACACACACTAACCAACAATTTTTGCATGGTATACATAAAACCACAACTGCATAGTGGCTCTTTCTGTATATGTTCTGTCACGTCAGAATAAATTCTTTGATCTACTATCCATCTCAACTCAATTAAGTACACTAATACATTCTTTATTCTAATTCTAATACATATAAGGGGGGCACATCCCTCCAATATTCAAATATGCTTACCCACCCCCACCCCCCACAAGATATTGATAAAAAAAATATAAACAAAAAAAAATTGCAATGCTACGTCAGGCAACCACGGATCAGCATCCAAAATGATCATTAGCAAATGTAATCATAATCATAAATAAACTTAACAAAATGCCATTTACGGCTGCCCCCTGCCCCCCTTGACCAAACGTTAGCTAACCAGAAAGGTCATTAGTCAGCAAGAGCTCATTGGTTGCTTAGTCACAGTAAAAAAAAAAAAAAAGAACAACAAAAAAAAGTGAAACTCTATTAGGAGCTGCCTTGTCAAAACAAATCACAACTCCTATGACTGGACCATGTGGAAATTTAATTTGAAAGGACAGACACAGGAAGTGGCCAGGCTTAGCAGTCAGACACAGGCTAGTTAATAACATGTTGGGCAGGAAATCCAAAGTGTGGGATCATTTTGAGAAGGTGAAGGATGAACCCAAGGTGATATGTAAACTCATTTGTCGACTGCAAACATGACGTATCATCTGAAACATGGAAGTAGCTACATGCCCATTAGCCACCTAGCACAATCATTACTGCTTTGCTGACAGCGTCATTAACAGGCGGCTCGCTCAGTGTGTGACGTGCACTTGTAGATAAAATATAGGCCAATAAAGGTTCATTAGTAAGGTTTTGTATTTCTCTGTAATGTAGCCCAGTGTTAACAATGTTACTGATAATATTCTTTCTCAGACCTTGAAGTCAAACCATTGTGTTGCCCCTCCCAAAATATATAATTTAATAATTAAGTTAATAATGTAAACATGCTGGTGACTAGTCGACTAATGGCCCTAAATGACGACTACTGGTCAACTAGGAAAATTCTTAGTCGGGGGCTGCCCTTTCACCATTATTATTACTACTGGCTCTAATGTTATGGTGAACTGCAGGTCTGTATGAGATTTGTGCAAGTGGCGTTGCCGCACCCCAGCAGAGGCCGTTGCTTGAGTGTCTCTTAATTTCTAACCCCAGCTGTTATTTTTCTAAAAAAATCTCCATAGGCGATCTTCCCCAGATCCCCCCTTGAGGGTTGGGTTCCAGAAGATGTACATTGAAAATATCCCCCCCACCCCCTCCATTGTTAAATAGCAGATTAAAGCCCTGAATACATCACTTCCTGTGCAGCAGAAGATTTGTCTTGGAAAAAATAAACTGAATCCTGGTTGCATAACCGGACCATTTTTTTGTTACAGTGGCAAAACAGATATTTTTTAAACCAAAGTGTTGAACACCATGTGCCCTTCGGCATGGATTGAGACAAATGATGGAACAAGGATGAAGCTGTTCTCTGGCCTCTGCAGTGAAAGTGATGGTGTAATGGTGAAACAACCCACTTTATCATTGAAAGTGGGGGACAGGACAGAAGGGAGACGGAGGTATAGGGTAATGGAGACAGCCAATGTTGGACTCCTTTTAATATCATTAACTGCATGTCCATTTTCATTTGTTCCCAGGCTGGGACAGCACCGTGTGTGTATGTGTGTGCATGTACTATGTGTAAGAGAAAGAGGAAGAGGAAGGAGACAGAGGACAAACACAAATTTATCCAACAGAGCTGGACAATGTCAGATCCGTCCACATGAGAGTGAATACTTTGGATAGGATCTGCTCATTATTTATTACTTTCATGACCAAACCATGCTTCCAAACATCATTAACAAACCCAGCACAAATCCTGTCTTATTTATACAGCCAGGTGCACTAAGGGCACAGCAGGACAAATATAAAATATCCTGGCAATCAAGGCCTTTTGACCATGTCCAGGTCGGAAAGTCCTAAATATTCCCACCTCCGGTTCAGGTCAATAAAGTTAATCATAAAAAGCTATTTATTTTAGGGGTTTCAGTGTTTGGTTTCCATTTCTATTTCTCGTGGGAAACATTTGTGTTCAAAAAATGAAACACATGCTGCTTTTGCTTGATCCTCAAATGTAAATTGTCTAAATGATGTTGTTGAACTGGGCTTTTTAATAGACCTTTAGAGGATACTCAAACACAGCAATATTAGCTCTGAGAAGGGAACAGGGTGGCTGATGACTCTTACGGCAGTGCAGGTCCTGAGAGGGATCCGTGTAAATCTACGCTGAGAGAGTGAGAGCTTATTGTTTGTAATTAGGGAGAGATGAAATTGAATGCGATTCCTACAGCAGCACAGCATGCTGCGCTAATGTAACAGAGCACTCATCAACTCCACGCCACAAAACCAATATGAAAAACATCTGGTTCAACATCTCCCACTTCCCATAGCAATGTGCTTGAGTGGATTGTGGCACTGTGACCTTGACGGTGTTCCGTTTTTATTCAACTTCGGTGGCTGCCTTCGTGCCAGTGCCTCCGTTGCCTCTGAGGCAGAATTATGACTGTGGAGGTTTTGCTATTGTTCTGTTATGACTGCTAACCATGACTCTTTTCACAGTCAGACAGTCAGAAATGTGGTAATTCCCATTATATTATTACTGAGTGGGGGGTGAGGTCTATCTACTGTGTTGTGGTGCTTTGTCAAATGAGTGAAATCAGGACCATGTTTCAGGAATTTTCTTGCAATGAATAAGCACGCGCTAATTAGCCAGCATTAACAGAAAATTGACAGGAAATATGTAAAATTATTCTGGAGCTTTCCATTGGCTTCAGCAATGGAGGCAAGTACTCTCCAGGGGCAGAAGACTGAGGTATTCAAAATAAAAGTTATTGAGAACTGGGATGATTGAGTTGCTGTATCATCTCGTTGACAGTTCAAATTTGCTAGGTGAGATTAATAGTAAAAACAAAACAATAAAAAAGAAGATGGAAGGAAAGTGAGAGCAGACATCTGATCCAGCTATGGTAACAACAAGCTTGCTGACAATCTACAGTTACCAAATTGTGATCCCAGGCTTTTTTCTCAGCACACATTTTGACCTGTCATAGTGGCAGTGGTAGTATAAGTATATGTCCAATTAGTCCCATAAAAAATTACTCAAACTAAAGTAAAATTCCAATTTGAAAATCCTACCCAAGTACAAATTTAAAATTACCTGGTTAATATATTACTCAAAGTGTATGTTACTTTCCGTGCAGGCCAGTGCAACATAATGGAAAAAAAAGCACTTGTTCTGATGAGGGGGCCGGCTAATCAAACAAGTAAGGATAGCATATACAATTTAGACATAATCTCCAACTCTCTCTCCATCTTTTCCTCTCTGTCCCTCTCTTCCTTATTATAACATTGAATATAACATTGCACATGAAATATTAACATAGCTAATGTTAGCTGGCTAACCCTAAATACAACTGTCTTGTTTTTTTTATTTGAATAGATAAATATAAATTGAATATGGTGTATATTTGGTGTGTAGGTCTGTAAGTGATTGGAAAGGGGAACAAAACAAGATTTTTCATGGGGCCCCCAAAAAGCTAGAAACGGCCCTGCTAGCTGGTGTGCAGCTGTCATGGGGAGAGGAGCAGCATGCTGCCAAGGACAAGATGCTATGGAGAGACATCACTGCAACCTTCAGACCCATAAGGGATCAAGAGGAGTCAGTGAGTTAGTAAGTTGTTAATGTTAGTAATATGATTTGATAGTTTTGACTCTCAGTTGACATGACAGTAACTTAAGCTCACTCACTGTAAATGCAGACACCGCTGACTCGTTAAGTGTAACATTACCGTTAAAATCAAATAGTTAGCAAACTGGCAACATGAACATTCATACTAGCAAGCTTACCTCACTGACTTGGGTTTAATTCCCCATTAGCTGCGGCTGTCATGAGGTCAGAGGCTGTCTCTGTGCTGTATGTGTGTTCAGACAGTTTAATCTTCATTGTCATTCATTGTAACTTCAGCAGGGTGTTTTTCTTCACTCTCTAGGCATCTGTAGTTGAAAGTATATTTAGAAATACACTAAAAAGTCCACAGTGCTTTTGGCCAGGCAGGGGGTCAATTCAGGCCAGGCGGGCTGCCTTGTTTGCAATTAACGTGCTCCTCATGTGCTCTCCCCCAACTCGATCACACGTAGAGCAGAGTAGACTCATTGTATGAATGCCAAATGTGGTAAAGTAAAAAGTAGATTACTGGCTCAAAAATAAAGACAAGTAAAGAGTACTGTTAAAAAGAATGTACATGAAAAGTTATTAAAAGTAATTTAATATTTTTTTACTTGTAACACGTGAGCCTACAACCCACCCCTGCATGATGGGAAAAGTAAAACCATTAACAAAAGCTCCATGAGCCAGCATCATAGATTTATTGAAGGAAAATAACACCCAAAAACAATATAGACTGATATAAATATAAACAGTGCCCATCTCAACTGTCTGTGGTTCCAGAGAAAAATGTTCTATCGATTGGCATTAGGCAGAGCAAAGCGCCCAAAAAATAAAAGTGCAAACAGACTTTAACGGAGGCCGAACAAAAGACAACAAAAGAATTAAAAAAAAAAAAAGTTTCGGAAAATTCATTTGCAAAGGAAAATGTTTTGCATGGCACACGCTCTTTTCGCAATAGTTTAGCAAAGATAGTTGTCTTTGGATTTCTATGAGCCCATGAATGAATACAACACACTAAAATAATGCTGCACAGGAATTTTCAGAACAACGAAGCCTCTTTAGACTCTCCTCTGCTCTCCTTTGTGCCATTTGATAGAAAACATATTCTAGGACCATAGGCAGCCTGGGGTTGAGTATTATGTACAACTGATAATGTTTTGGGGTCCTTTAAGACAGCTGGACACAACTGCTCCACTCAGACTACTAATTTGTCCAAGTGGACACTTGTGGTATTGCAATGAAAAAAATCTACTGAAGCCCAAAGAGCGTCTTCTCCACAGACCACCATTATAAAAGAGACATCTGTAAAACTGTTGACAGGATACCTCTGACTGCAAACAAGGTCAGTCATTACTCAAGGTATTATGCATTTTTGATCATGGAGGTAATATGTTTATAAAACTTTCCCAGAGACTGGAACTATTTTCTATGCGCATGACATCATCCCATGTTAATATCTATGGGCTAAGGCTTATGTGCTAGTCTGCCAGCTCTTATACTGTAATTAATCTATTGCCAGCATGCACCAGGATCCTGAAACTGAAGCAGCTAAGTGGAATTTATTATTATTTTATTTTATTATTTACAGCTGGGATTTTCCTGTTGAAACATGTGAAATCATCTTCTGAAGAAGGCCTACAGTTAGAATACAGACAATGGTTTTTCCAGGAACCAATATGAGGATCAGTATCTGTAATTTGAAGAACACAATGCAGGTGTGATTATTAGCAAGAAGCCAACAACAGTCGATGTTTTTATCATTTAAATTGTCTCCTTCTCGTCTTCGATGTAATGCCATTTTTGAAGTGGTGAAAAAGAAAAATAACCTTTTGGTTGTAGCAGCTGCTGTTCTTGTTAGCCTCCCCCAGGACCCTGTAAGGTGTGTACAGACATATACCAAAACAATTTTTATGCCTCGCTTTATTTAAACAAATTTGACCCAGAACTGCCTGTGCAGTCTGTGTTTATTTAGCCCAACAGCCAATGTACTGACTGTACAGTCATGAGCTGTAAGCTAGCTAGCAACGTAAGGTGCGTAGGTAGACGTGTCTGTGTTAGTGTGGCAGCTCGGCCTCAGCCTCAGACTGAACTCAAACTCACCACTCACCATCATTTCTATTATTTCCCTCCAGCGCTCAAGTTGAGACACATTTTAGCCTCAGTTTTTAACCACTACTTGTGTGTTTGTGCGGCTATTTGTGCATCTTTCCTTAAACTTTATGTGTAATCACGTCACTTGTCTCTCTGCCTAAACCATAGACTGTATGGAAAGGACGGACAAACGCCTACCAACCCCACTGTACAGAGGTGAAGCTAAAATACCATGGATTCAGCCACTGCCATCTTGCTCTGGTGACATCAATTGGAGCCAGAGCCTGCGCAGTAGCGATCTCCACAGTATCAAGTTTTCCACCCAACTAATTGAGAGCAGCGCCACTGAATGTGAGCCCACAGAATGTCAATTATATTGTAATATCCCTATTTTATATCATTAAATAGCTAATTTAAAAAAAAGTCTTGGACACAAAACTACCTTAAATGATAGAAACTATCTTAAAGAAAAAATTATTTGATGTGTACTTTGAGTTTTTAGTTTGGTCCATGTCCCATCTTCTAACATGGACAACACATTCTCACCCCGACCTCATCACCTTCTGACGATTCGATCATGGACTTTCCACTTCCATTCACCACCCCTCCAGCCCGTCCCACTCAGATTTTCATCCTTGTCCTGCCGCGTTTTCTCCTGACGCCGCCAGGCACACACCGGTTGTGTATCATGCCGACACCAGAGAACGCCTTTTTTCATTGGTTTCTGACACCACAAGTCACTGCCCAACTGCTCGACGACTTCGGAGTGAGACTGGGCTTACATGGGAGGGGAGGGCGTTACGACCTATACTGCAGCCAGCCACCAGGGGGTGATAGAGATGTTTCGACTTCACATTTTCGGAGCTGTCCTGTCGTCCATCTTTACATACAGACTGTGGTCTAAACCTACCTTCAGAGGTAAAATGTGATTGGTGTAGTGTTAGTGGAGTTTAGCTGTCACTACTGAATGTGAGTACATGTAGCTGTATTAGCAATTATACAGGGACCACCAATCACAAACCTTCTGCTACCTTGTAACTAGCCAAGTCAAGATCTTGATAGTGCAGGACACAATGATAATTTCTATTTGATTCAAATTTTCCATGCTTTGTTTATACTAAACCACACAACAC
>JAPZEB010000025.1:22341758-22356354 GCA_029783705.1 Chaetodon striatus | reverse complement strand
TATATATATATATATATATGTATAGATGTTTTTTATTTGCAATATCCAGCCACTGTGTTGACTCATTCATTCACTTGAATGGGGGAGGACCGAAGGGACATGACCGCAATCAACCTTAATTTATTATGGAATTGCAAACATTTAACAAGAAATAAATGCAAACAGATGTGAAAATTATTAACCAAAAACATGTCAAATTGCACTGTATTAAGTACCTAAGGCTGGGTGATATGGCTAAAAATGTTATCATGATCAAAAATGTTCATATCAGTTGATATCGATCATTATCTAACTAAAAAAGCCAGTCATGATTTCACTATAGTATAAAGGCTGATTTTTTTTCTCCTACATGAAAGTAGAAGATGCCGGATGCTTAATTGTTGTTTAAACTATTATTTATTGTCTGAACATGACAAACATTTTACAAACAGCAGAACATTTTTAAAATCTGAGGTAGCTTTAAAACACTGACTAATCAAATGATGTTCAAATATTGTTTTTGTTATTGTTAATCGACAATGAAATCTTAATTCTGGTCAGGAGCATGTCAAACTCTTTGTGCACATAGTTTAAAACATTCTGCATGTGTTTTAGCTGATGATGTAAACAAAACAAACACGCAAAACAAAAATCTGGGGTCAGAATTTTCTGTACAAGTTATACACCCACAGCATGTAGGCTGTGACATTTCTCAATCAAGACAATAACAAAAGTGAATCAGTTCCTTCCACCTCACTCCAAACAGCTGCAAGACTAAAAGTGAAAGCACAGTGTCGCCGCCAGTGTAGTGTCGTTGAAAAGAAATAATGGTGACTGTTCTGATACATTGATCTGATACAATGTATTTTGGCCTGACTTTGCCCAAAGGATGGCAGCTAACAGACCACGGCTGTGGCAACTTAAATTCAGCCAGCACACACCCAAGGATTTGATCCTGGGCCACCCTGAGTTGCCACTGGATAGGCAAACTTTCTGTTGCTGCCATTACACAGGTTATACCAAGGGCAAGAACAGGCCTGCCACCAACCTGCTGTTAAATTGGAATGCGGACTTTACCTACCTGGTCGAACCACCTAAGTAGAGCTTGTGTGCTGGGCAGCTCCCACACAATTTAACCCCATGAGTAAAATCTACCAGAGTACTTGCAGCACATTATTCATCATCATAAAACACCATAGCCACGATATGGAGAAAAAGCTGCTGCTGTGTAGAAGCATTGCAGATATTCCAGCAATCACTACAATACAGTGAAACAGCAAAGGACAAGCACAAGGCAACAGCACTGAGGAGTCCTTTCAATTAAATCATTACAAAAACACCATTACCCTGAATGAAACACAGGCAGAGGATAATGTTTCAGTGCTGCCTGTGGACAAGAGAGTGCATCCTGCATGTCCTTCAAGGTGAGAGATGAGCCCCTTGAGAGCATGTGCACACTTGGTCAAACAGAAGCACAAGCGCACACACTCACTGTAAACATAATAATTTCAATACTTTAGACACACACAGTTGGCTCAAGAATTAAAGTCTAGTGCCCTCACCAAGACCATCTTGGCTTTCTCCCAAAACCACACAGTCCCTTCGCTATATTTTATCTTTTCATGGAATAACACAGCAAAACAGACGACACTCAACCCTATGTTTAACATCAAGCGATGCTTTTAATGGTGTGAGCCATTTATTCATTCAACCTTTGGCCATGTTCAGGCTTCTACAAACAGGAACTAACTGTAGCCTAAACCTAGCCTATACTGTATTTCCATGGCTAAAGTTTTTTCCTTCCTCGTTTGCCAAACTCCATCTTAGGGCAGCTGGCTAAGGTGTGCAATTTGCTACGTAATTTCCAAGTGTGACTCATTCTTCTACATTTAGGGTGTGTGTCTGTGTGGTGGGGTAGCTATAATGATCAGTGCATTTCATTGCCCTGCTGCCTAATGCGCCATTACCCCGGGCCCGGTAGTCAATTATCTCCTCAGCCTGAGGTGAGACCACCACATTAACTCCTGCCCTGTTCTACAACAGTAGGAGCAGACCAGACAGCTCCACATCTATTTAGAGCATCTGATAATAGAGTCATGACGCAGTGGGAGCCTGTGGTCCGTGACAGAGGAGCTAATCAGAGAATCTGTTTAGAGAGTTAGGGCAGGAGAGCAGGCCATGTAGTGCTGCTTTGAAGCCCCCTGCACCTATGAGCCACACATCTCCAGGTCTTTTACATGTCAACCAACCCCACCAAGGTAATTACATTTCTTTTTTAAAGGGCCCCCAGTCCGTCGTGACCTCTAGATGACGTCTGCTCCCACTTGCACTCACCTGCCCACCTTTTTCTCACGCTGAAGAATGACAATCACCAGGTACCAGGGCCTAATAAAAGCGGACGACTGACACGAGCAACGCTTTAAAGGGGCCATCAATCAGAGAGCACAAGACCACAGCAGCCTGCAGCTGTCTGACAGAGGCCCAGCACCGCCGCTTTCTTTTAAAGATCTCAGAAGTCATTCAACTGGAGGTGGGGAGGCAACCTTACACCTTGTCATTTAACTTGTCTCACACAGCAACCAAAAAAACATCTACAAGCACATGTGTGTGGTTCCAGGCTTGCATACACACACTGTACATACACACTCGCAGCTGAGTTGAATTCCGAGTACCACCTCACTATTACCAGGCAACTTAAATAAATACAAGAGGTTGTAAACCAGGGCAGAGGCAGAGGGGTGAGATGAAGCTCACATCATGTACGCTGGAGGACTGACTGAAGTGTCTCATAATCGTCACCAAGGGGTCTAAACTGCATATAGTCAAAACTTTATAACACTCAAGCTTTGTCCAAAGGCCGATAAGTGTAGCTTAAGTATTTCAGTCTGTCATCATAACAGCTGAACTGAAACTAGGTTCCTCTAAGCTACCACAACATGGCTTACCCATCATAGTGATGCCCATATCAGCTTCCTGATTGAAATATAACTTTAGTCTTGTTAATCCATTTAGAGGTGTGAAGGGTAAATATGTTCCACAACACAGAATCGGTGCAGAACTAGTAAAATATGAAATAGGTAAAATTTCTCATTAAAATCTTTTTTTATATATTGTTTCTATTTGAAATTATTGCAGTGTTTATTTGACATGTGAAATCTATGCCAAACAAGCTATTAGTACAAAGAATCTACTGAAGTGTATATAGTCTTATGTAAGGCAGTGTTTGGGTAGCAAATAGCTGTCTATTTGATTTATTAAAGCCAACATCACCAAAAACAGATGTGTGCTCCCTGTCTGTGGGTAAACCCTCTGCCACACCTCCTTGGCAATGACAAAAATATTTAGGCAAGAACAACTTGCCACACTTCTGGTTATGCTACTGTCTAATCCCTGTAACAAGTTTCAGATGAAGTCCCAAAGTAATGTTATAATGGATCTTTAGCCAAGCTTATCTAATGTACAGCCCAGCAACAGCCAATAATGGATTCATAACCAGTTGGAATTATAAATATAAAGTTTTCCGTAATTGGTGTAATATGTCGACAGAATAGACGGTTAATTTACAGACAGTATCAGGATTTCTGGCTGTCAATGCCTGATGCCTCAGACCCTTCTTATGTTACACTGATGTTCTTCAGATACTTGGACGCTGCTGAGTTCCCTCTAAATATGATTCTCTTTTTTCACACAGTGTCCCTCTCCCTCTCTTGGGCCTCTGATTTATGATAAAATGTTAGCAGTTTGAGATATTCATCTTGTCCCCTGCTGGGATCAAAGACTTTCTAAGACAGCGAGGTGAGGTCAGCACGCATCGTGATCAAAGTGATGAGCAGTGTGGACTTGACATCAATCGAGACATTTGACTGACTAATCTTGTTGACCAAACCACCTCTACATTTTTCTACTTATCAAGGAGATCTGTATCTGCAAACAGCAGTAACCTAAACAAAACAAGCTGCACCTCTTCAGTTATGACATTCCACCTTACGTCAAACCTACAAGAACAAGTAAAAGCTCAGAGCTCTTCCATGACACTTCTACAGAAGCTCAAAAAGTGAACAGCCATTCACTGTGACATTACTCACATGCACACTTTTTCCAATAGAGCCTTTAAACTTGTCTCAGTGCTCAAGTTGTGAAATGTGTCTATAAGGCAAGGACAGCCGAATGTGGTGAGACGAGGTCTTTAGAGGCTCAGCGGGGAGCCTCTCTCTCTCAACAGGACCCACACATGCTCAGCATGAAACCGCTTATTACATGTTTAACCGTCGACGCCCAAATAAGCAACACATATGGCCCCCCATGGCAAATAAGATTTCCTTTGAATATGCTTTTATACTTGGGTTGCTATGACAACGGCATAAACCTTTTTTAGTGATACCATCTGAGCAGCCCCTCACTTTTCCCCTCATTGCTTTGCATGCATGTGCAGATGCTCATATGTGAGCATACAAATACAATTTCATATCCACAAATTAACAGAGATGGGTTCATCGGCTCCAGATAATCCATATCATTTTAGGGTATCTAATTCAAATATTGCTCCAGTTAAGTTGATTTAACATTAAATGTTTATGTAGTTCGGAAACACTGCAACTGAAAAATTAACATTAAAATCTACAATTAGGCTCATCAGTTTGCTGGGGACCCCCTAGACTCAGTTCAAAAGCACTTTATTGAACCTTTCTTTGAGAACCACTGAACTAGACAACTCTCTGCTACAGTTTAGCGTGATTGTGGTCCTAGGAGAATCAGCCTGCGGCTCTTCGAGAAGCTCATCCGTGAGGCTGGGGTGTGGAATAAAGTCTTAGCAGACGTTGTGGCCTTAAATCAACACATTAACAGTAAATGTACCCAGACACACTGAAAGACACTAGGGTTGTTATTACAACACTGCAAGTCAAAGGCATCCTTCAGGACTGCTGTGCATTTGGGGGTCATTTGGTGGTGGTGAATAGCTTTCACATACTATGCAAATGAGGGGATTTCTGGATGTCTGGATATTGTGTGCAAATGTCCCATGGAAGCTAAGACACAACAGAAGAGTCATAAGAAAAATGATTGGTGGTTTGGAGTGTCTGGCAGAATAAATGTAGGATGTGGGAAAAAGTAGAAAGATGTTTTTCAATAGAGAGACACCAAAGATATGGAGGCTAAAATAACATATATATTGAAGCTATTATGAAGCCTGATGACAACTGTCGTGTAACTTACCTTATAGGCTCTATTTATTTGAGTGGCAGCCCAGGCGGCGTACTTCATATTGTCCTTCTTCACCTTGGCACTGACTTTTGGACTGGCAGCGATGTAACTTGCAGACTAGAGGAAAAACAGAAAAGGGGAAGAAGAAGCAAAGGAGAAAACAGGGGAAGGGGTGTTCTTATATCAAAACTTGGTGAAACAGCAATAAAAGCGTAATTGAGATGAATGTGCAACCACTCTTACCATCTACCACTCTACTAGTCATTGTGGCAGAATGAAGAGAAAAAACAGACCTTGGCCTGATGACACAGGAGAAATCATTTATGGGGAGGAAAAAGTGAGTGTTTTAATGCTTCATACGTAAATTGTCACTTAACGGGGCCTAATTTCTCCAACACCATCGATTCACTGCGATGAAAGGACCTTGTATGTCTTCAAAAAAAAAAAAAAAGAGAGAGCGGCGCACAGTGAGAGGAGCGCTGTGTGAATCACGGTCTCTGCCTGCCCCGACAGCTCCCCTTCGAACCACAAATCCCATGTCTTTCCCATGTTCCTGCCATCATCTCCACACAGCAAACCCCAGAGGGCTTACCCTGCATGCACTTCAAAGCCCTCACTACCAGTGCGCTGAAACTTTAACTACACACTAATCAACCTGGCCCTATTTTTTCTATAAAATGGTTTGGCTTCTGTATTTTTTAGTAAGCATTTTCTTTTTTTCTTTTTTTTTTTTTTAAGTCAAGAGCAACCTTAATTTAGATTATGTCAACCCAGACAGGCTACCCCCGAATAACAGCATGCGCCGTAATGGTGGGGAATCCCCAAGCAAGTGTTGTGAGTAACCAACCCACAACCCAACTGTGGTCAGTGCTACCAGGTCTCCTGTCGAACCATTCAGCTGGTGTGAGTCGGTGAAAGTTTCCTGTCCCTTCACTGAACTTCTTGCACCTGTCAAGACGTGGACCACCGAGACTTACTGACAATCCACAAAACACACTCTTAGGACACAAACTCCCACCTGAAGTATCCATTAAAGACCCGAGTGTCAATGGATGACTTGTCAGGAAACCATGCAGGGCCTGCTCTGTCTCCAGACCAACGTGAGAGCCAACAGTAATGATCGTCTTGGTTTTGACCCTGCCCTGTGCCTCCAGTACTCTGCCTACACCTCGGAATGGTTTGGACTACCTGAAGAATCCCAGGGCAGCACAGAGGAAAACAGTGGGGCTTTCTGTGTTAGACCTGCTTTCCCTCTCCACCTTTTTATTCCCCGCACCGTGTCGTTTGTGTTTTTATGTCAAGTCTCAACTTACATATGATGCATTGGCACTAGCAGACAACATCCTGTTTAAACAAATATGTAGATGAAAGGACTGTTGGGCCGAGACTACAATCAAACTGGCACCTGGTCGGATAATTTGCCAGTGACAAAACGCTTGCAGCAGTTGTGCTGCTCCCTCTCTTGCACTTTCTCTTTTTTACTCTGGGATACTTTATTTATTTAAGTCATAAACATAAAAAAAGGTCTCACCAAAGGGGTATTATTACTAAAATAAAGAGCTCCAGAGGGGCAGACTTTTCCGATGCTGGAGTTCACCGTCTGAGTCAGCAGTGAGCTGACCTGTCTGAGAGCCCCTTCTTCGCTCCCCCCAAAAACACACTTACACACACACACACATGCACAGTACAGTTGTGCTTGACACACTCAGTGGCCAGCCTCAACCTTGACAAACCACAGGGTTACAAAAAAGGCTCTACTGTTTTTGTCTTTTTTTTTTTTTTCTTTCTCTCCCTCTCTGTTTCTCTCCCACTCTCTCTTCATGCAAGGCAGTACTCACCATGTACAGACCAAACAATGCCCTCATGTTTCGGTTGTTGAGCCTCAGCGCCTGGGCAAAATACTTTCTGGACAGCTCCAGGTTTTCCAGCCCCCCCTGGGTGTACTTCACCTGTGAGAGGAGGCATTAAACACGGCCAATAAGCTGTGCTAAAGGGCAGCTCAAGCAATGACAGCATGACATCTGAATAAGCAACACATGACGACCCCGTGTAAACACATCTCCTTTCATGAGCCTATATTCCCAGTGACGTTAAGTGTGTGTTGGTGTCTCTTGCTTTTACAGAGAGGCACCATTCACAGGCAGCTAACATTTATTCCACAGTTTGCCCCCGTGCTTGATGACGGACGTCCAGGCGGGTACCTACCTCAGCGTACTGCTCACAGTACAAGTGATTGTGAGGATTGGTCATCATCAGCTCCTCCAGACAAAACGCGGCTTTTCCATAGCTGTGGAAATGACAAGGAAACAGTAAGCCGATTGATACAGCTGTGGATGTGTCATCCTTTTGCCTGCTCAACTGTGAAGCACAACATCCATGCCCAATAAATTCACAGGTATAAATCTGAGCTGAAAACTACATGGGGTCCGTTTACACGCAATGGACTTAAAGCCTATGTTGTGGAGATGTGTAAAGATTCACCACACGACATGACGTTTATTTACAGACTTACAGTAAAGGTTACTCGGTCCAGACAGCTGGCGAAGGTAAGAGCCTATCTAGTGTGGTGATTCTCCCTCCTTTGGGGACACTGAGGATCAATCTTGTCCGTCTGTGTGTTTTTTCAGCCTTTAATGTGTAGTTAACTACCTTCCTGAGGTCAGCACTACAGTAAGAGCTGGCACACTGTGCCTATACTCAGATGAGATCACTTCTCAGCAGCAGACTGCTGAGCTGTTGACCTCACACTAATCTGCTGCCACTCCACTTCTAATACACAGTTTCCCCTTCACAGGCCCAGGCCAAGACGAGCCGAGATACAGTATATCATTGAACACAAAGCCATAAACCGTCTGTACACCTAACAAAACAGAAGCCAATGAACACAGCACAAGGCAGAAGCAGACCTACCAACAGAAAATGGGACTTCTCTGCCCGTCTATCAACACATCCAAACACATTGAAGGCCATTCTTTGTAGCCAAGCTTTAACTTCTTAAGCTGTGCCATTTTTTTTATTTTGCCTTTCATGATTTTATGTGTTTTTGAATGATCCTTATCAGTTAAAAGAAACACCAAAAGACCACTGCTTGCATTAACAAACTTCTACACTAAGATACTGCTTGTGAAAAACAAGGGAAATGCTAAGATGCAAAGTTTTTCTGCAGGAACCATATGAAACCAAATGTTGCCTGCCACAACATGAAGAACCTCTGTCTATTTAAAGTCCGCCATGGTAACTAGCTGAAAGATTAACAGCATAGGAGGGAAAGGAAGGTGGGGACAGAGAACGAAAGAAATAAACAGGGGGAAGGGGTTTAGTGGAGGAGGGGGAGATCAGAGGGCTTGGAAGGTTGGGGGGCTGCTTACAATTACCACTTCCTCTCCATAAAGACTTTCAGATGTGCTCATGTAGTGGCCGTGGCCTGCAACAGAGCCCGCTCCATCAGCCATCAACCAGAATCTTGTACCAGAGCCAGACCCTTACCTCTTCTACTCTTCCTCTAAGCCATCTAACCCCACCATCACCGAGCTGCTCTCTATGGCAGCTCCTAAGCTCGCTCTTTACCACAGTGCTTGAGTAAGGTTGTAGCCACCATCATGTGAGAGACTGTAAGAATCGTATTTGTTTCTTTTGGAGGTTAGTAAAACCATCAGCAGCAGCTTTCCCCCATTTCAATACCGCATTCTGACTGCATATAAGACAAAAATGGATTCAGACTGTGCAAAGTATGTTTGAAAAAATTATTACTATTTATCCTGTAATTCTGGATGACCGGTCCAATTTTGTCCGTCTCGTAAGCTGGGTCAGAATGAGAGCCAATAGCAGATTCCTACGGTGCAATACTTGCAAACAGACAAAATAATCTGCTGTCTAAACACTGCTGGAATACGGATTGTTTTAACAGTGTCAACCCAGAGGCTATTAATTACGTTTTTAATGCGTTAACACTGATGCCTGCTGCAACCCCAACAATGGCAGTGCAGAGAAACACTGCTTTGTTTATTTTTAGCTCCCAGGGTGTTGCGCAGTGAGGGGAGGAGAGTTTATTTCTCTTCCTCACTTCTCCATCACCCTCTGTTTTCTCTGGCTGGGGGGGGAAGAAAAGTGCCACCACCTTCTCCTGGGAATTTCACAGCAAGTGCGCTCTCTCTCTGCCCCCCCTGCTCTATCCCTCTGGAAAAGAGTGGCGATAATGCCGGGCTATCCGGAAGAGGAGGAGGAGGGGAAACGGGGAGTTTGTAACCCAAAATAAAGAAAACAAAGAAAAGAAATTGACACGCCTGTAGATAAGGGGCTGTGGGAGTGAATGGTGTGATATTAGAAGTGTTGGGATAAGCTGGGAGATAATCCGCTCACCCCTGGATTTCCTCTGGCTACTACAGCAATAAAGCCTCTCAGACAAAAGCATGAAATATCCAATAAGTAGCCTTCTCACCGTGCTGCACATTCCTGTTGCCCCTGCCCTCGTACCAGAGCAACCAAGCAGCCAAAGAGTCAGCGTGCTCACATACACACACATTCACGTATAAAACTAGTTCGACTACAGACGCTGCTTCACTGACTTCGGAGCCCCAGACAATTAAGGAGGGATAAAAGGTGACACAAACAAAATAATTTTTTTCTTACAATGCTCTTGTCTGTCTGGCAATTCTCCTTGGCAACTGAGATATCAGAGGGAGGCCATGGAGTCTTTTTGCTCTCATATGTAGTAGAGGGGGCTTAAGACTGAAATCCTATTAAACTACTCTTATGTGACAAACATGGACAGGGCTCCATTCAGACCCCTGGCTGAGTTAGGCATCTCACCGCCTTCCATTGTGGCCATCCAACGGCCCTCTGGAGATCAAGCCATCAGTCTGATGTGAAGCGCTGTTTAACTGACAGATACATCACCAACATATGGCTGCCTTACTGGAAACAGATTACTGGTTTCTGGGGGACTCTTTATATGATAAACATCTGCTATTAAAAGAAAGAGTTCATGCTTCAATAGCAACTTAACACGCAGCAGATACATCTCAAACATTATCTTTACAATTTATACATGTTGCTATGCAGGATGTTTAGACCTATCCAATGAGTCCATACCATATTGCTTAGACTGATATGAGGACAAGTGTTATTCATGTTTACTTTTTAACTTAATTTTTTTAGGTAAAGTGTGTATGGAATTGAAATAGACAGTTAGCAGAAAACTGGCTGAATAAATTGCTAATTTCCTGCATTCCCTGTTTGTATCTCTTTTTTCTGGTGCCTCTACCTTATTCTCAGATATATTTATCAGATATATTTATCATGTCTCCCTTGTCTTGGTTGTTTATCTGAGCTGCTGTTTTGAAATCAGTGCTCCGGAATACATATTTAATCATCTTGGTAATGAATGAGAGAGCATATTTTCAAAATCAAGCAGCTGCTGAAAATGTTTTGCTTGAATTTTCTAATGGCCTGAATGGGTTGTAATTGCAAAGGGGGGGTCACAGCATAACCAAGAAGAATGTGAGCTATTGGTTCGAAGCTGTATATAGAGTGGGCAGGCATGAAACACGTAATGTAAGAAATGTGACCCTCCTGTTACATCTAGCAGGACTTCTGAATGAATCCATTAATACAAAATGGTGACTGAACTTTTTCAAAATACTGGTTTTAAGGCTTGATAATATTTTATTGCGCTCACTGGCCTTTGCTTATGGAGATGAATTAATTTTAAGGCTAAATTAAAAATTGTCACTGTTTTGTTCTATGCCATTGGGAAGTGCAAAGTGAATCATCCTTGAGGTTTAGACTAACTTTAAAATATATTATGGTGTCTAAAAATTGGCAATAATAAAATCAAACTGTCACTTAAATGATAAAAATATATTTACTCATGTTCGTTGATGTAGAGCTCTGACAACTCATGCCACGCTTCCTGGTCCCCAACAAACCTGTAGACACAAAAAGACAATACATTTTCTTCCTCAAACTAAGAACCGGACATCACATCATATCAGCAGCTAAAAAACATGGCATGCATTTGTAACACAGTAAAGTAAAAATTTAAGTATAATCTAATCTATCAAAATAATGACAGCCAACTACTAAGGTAGGAAAAAGAGTTTGCTGACATTTCATGCACAAGTTGTGCCAGCTCAATTGAAAGCAAACTCGGTTTTTAATTAAAATAAAAAGCCAGGGGAGGAGGGGGTGCCTGACCCTCTTCCCCTCTTGTAGAAACACTTACTGCTCCAGATACTCATTGAGCTCCCGGATAGCTTCAGCGCTCTTCCCCTGGGCCTTCAGTATGGAGATCTTGCGCTTCCTTGCTGCCTGTGGAGCAGAGAGTAAACAGGATTAGAAGCTCAGCTCCTCGAGTGTTTGTCTGAAGGGGGTTAGGGAAAGGATGAGTGAGTGTAAGAGTTGTGAGTTTTAAGTGTGTACATTAGCCAGTTTTCGGTGCGCCTCATTCCTGTTCCAAGATTCACTGAGAGACAGAATCATTTCTATCAGATGAATCAGCACTTTGGTGCATTAACACAACAGTGGTGAAAATAAAAGGACAAAAGGCACAGGCACTTTTAATACTACAGTTAAGTTGGTCATGTTTATTCATATTAGTGCTGGGGAATTTAAACACATATAAGCCAATCAAGACATAATTGGAGATAGTTAGTGGCCATGTCCAACAGGAGATGGACACACACATTATGAGTCAATGTTTAGGAGCTGGAATGAGCTCAGTGGCTGAGATAAAGCGGTGAGTCATCTCCTAACCAAGTGGGGAAAATGGCACACTCCCCCAAACCCCAACGCCTGTCTTCCTGCCTGCACGGCACGCATCTAGCGATGCACCAGCCCAACTTACATCAGCTGAAAATTGCTTTCCGCTTCGTTTTGATGTTGAAGTGACCTTAAGGTGGATTAGATTCTCATCAATCTGAATTAGAAAGTATTACTCCTGCTGCTGCGACTTTTCCAAATGTTTTACTCCCCCAAACCCCCCTTCCTCCTTCTTTCGGTAGTAAGTGAAAACCCTAACAGGAGGCTGCTGCTCCATTAGAAGCGCACTGCCCTGCCACAGCCTATTTTATTTATGGACTGGCACTTGATTGAGTAGGGCTTCCTCTCTTGCTCTCCTAACCAAAGCCATTGAGGGCTGTGCATGAGTCATGTCTAGGGTACTGTAAATTTGGGCCCCTTCTGACACTGCCATCACAAGAAATCCACTTATCCATCAAGCTGGGACAGGGACCTGCAGAGACGCTGCAGCCTCAACTGACAAGCAATATTTTAGCCTCTCAGAGAAAAAAATAAAAGCACACAGGCAGCAGGACAACATCTTGATAACATAGAGAAGGATTCTAACATCAAAAAGAAAGACTTTTACCTACACCACAATGTATGTTATTCCCAAATAGAGTGTTCACATCTGTAGAAGTGTGTATTTCTAACATCGGGGTGGTCTGACTGTATATTAAGAGAAAATGATTAAATTGTTATGAAGTTATCAAGCAACAGGGAACAGTGAAAGGTCAAGTCATTATTTCCTCTTTTATGTCCTCTGACTATAAAATAAAGATCACACCATTTTACATCCAGTGCATTTCACCAGAACACGATGCTATGTGAGATTAAGGAATTTATACTCACTTCAGACTAAATTACAAGCATGTGGGATCTTTCCTCATCCAATACCGAAAGGGGAAGCAGCAAAAAAAATTAAACAAACACTACAGCGATGTTGAATGTGGATTTTTGCACTTGTGCGCTCCCGCCATCACCACGCCCACCTCTCTTCTCTCCCAGTTTTTTTTTCTTTTCTTTCCCAGATAAAGAACCACTTGGGGCTCAAAGGAACATATGGAAGTTGGTAGCCCAGAGAGTCACACAGCACTTTATTAAACGAGAAGCAATTCCAAACCACTCCTCTCTCTCCTCCTTTCTCTAACTAATGATCCAGAAAAACCTGGCAGTGGGTCTGATCCCTCTGTTGTCATGATTCTTTTTTAATTAGCGCTCTGAGGAGACCTTAGGAGTGAGGACTGGATTATTTACATCACCCCTGGCTCTTTGCTACGACCTACCGCAACCTTCCTTTATAATAAGAAACATCACAGCAAGGGTGGCACACCTAGCAGCACTGTACATATGTAAAATTAGACAGAGGAAAAGAGGGAAGGGAAGGGAAAGAGCGAATCTGTACAAATATTAGTGTTTTATGATGCTGTTACTGGTTTATTTACATCTGTAGATAGAAGCAATGAAGGTGTATATTTTCAATTATGATCAGTTATGAAACCGTTATTTTTTTTTCAGCTGTTATGTCAAACTGTTCCATTATTTTGTGGATATACTTCACATTTATGTGGTCAACAAAAATCTGGATTGGGGCTTTCACTTTCACATGACTTAACCCAAACAAATATAATCTTGTCCTACAATGAATCTGTAATTGCATATGATTGCGGGTCAACCTCAGAAGTCGTCTATGTGACCTCAGTGGCTTGTTTAAGAAATACTAGCTTTTTATATTGAACAATTAGGGTGAAATGAGAGCATTGGAATTCAATATTAATGCAATCACTGAGTCAACTCAATGTTAAAAAATAGTAAATTGGTGCATCCTTGTATGCAAATGTTGTGGATACTGCATCATCTTAAACACTCACATGAAGAAATAAAAAGGTGGAAAAAAATGCATTTACGCACGCAGACAAGAATTTTGCCAGATCATTGCTGTAGGTATTGGAACATAGCAAGCAATGGAAGGGCTAAGAGTTTGAAACATTTTTTGGACGCCGCCATGGCAAAAAAACCTTGAGCAATTTTTGTTGATTCAACAATTTTGGTTAATGGGTACCACATCTATTCCACAGCCTGTAATTACAACAGCTCAGTTTCCAATCTCTGCTTCGCATGCTGGGATGCCTCGCAAGTCTTCCTTGTGGTCGCCAATTTTCCGCCATTTCTCAAGCCCGTCCCCTGCCCGATTCTTAAGAGCATGTTGGAGAACATGTAGGGAGGAGATAGCCCTCACTTCAAGACAGGTGACCTAAACTATGCCATCATATCATCGCCTCACCCTCTGCCGCTACGCCCAAGTCATTCAGGACAAGGATTGTGGGAAAAAGGTTTAAGGTTAACATCCCATGGACAGAGGAGCTATTTGTCTGTTTTGTTCCATTCCCGGCCCCAGGTTTGACTGACAGCCTACACTCGCTTGGGTGGCAGTATCCAGCATGCAGAGACCAGGAAACTGACCATTCCCTTTCCGTGGATGTCCCTGGAATCCCCAGAAGATCTGTGCCATGTCGGGGAGGTGCCCTGGGATTCACTGAAAATTACAACTCCCATTGTCAAAACAGTGGTTAAATGCAAAGCAATTTGTTGCAGATTATACCAATTACTTAAACCTAAATTTGCTGGAGTAACACCC
>JAPZEB010000025.1:22309318-22323026 GCA_029783705.1 Chaetodon striatus | reverse complement strand
AGTCATGCATCCTTCTGAGAAACCAATTAAGCAGAAAAAAAAAAAAAAAAGCATCCACATTTCCATACATGCACAAGAATGAAAGGGCAAAGACTTCCTCTCTCCATAACAGAGTGCTGGATTATCATCAAATAATCATATGATTAAAACTTGGAGCTCAAAAGACATCTCTGCCAAGTTTGACGCTCCTGAACTGATAACTGCGCTAAAAAGTCCTGTAATTAAGGAATGGAGATTAATATCAAGACTATGAAGTCCTGAACACTGCAAAAGCATGACATGAAAAACTGAGCAAACAATAGTAAAACTTAACAACAAATATTGGAAATAAATAAATGAAAAGGAAGATGTGTACAGTGGTGCAAGAGCTCATGAAAAAGCTCAGAAGTAAAACACATTTTCTATCTATCTATCTATCTATCTATCTATCTATCTATCTATCAACTGTGAAAACACTGCCATTTTATCATTAGTTCATACTGTATTCAAATTTTTAGTAGTGTACAGTGTAGACTTGTGATGTACCTCATAAATAGCTCTCTAATGTCAGCAGCACAGGTCATTTTTCTGTATTTCTTATTGAGGATGTTGAGGCTGTCGCTGATTGGTCAGTCCCTCTTTACACAGCTGCATCATAACGCAGCCACTTCCCTTTTCCCGGTGCAAAGATGGCGGAATACGACCTCACCACTAAGATAGCCCACTTTTTAGACCGTCATCTCGTTTTTCCTCTTCTGGAGTTCCTTTCTGTCAAAGAGGTACGGACTATATTCACACGTAAACATTCCGGTACATTTTTTCGTAATTTTAAGAAACTATAAACAGCTTTTAGACAGCTTTAGAAGCCGTGTACGCTGAAGAGTTGGTCACATTTTCTACAACTGTGTAAAGTAGCCGCATTTAACCGGAGAGGAGCGGGAAATACAGCTTCCTGCCTTCAAAATAAAAGCGAAACAATACGTCACTTGAAAAAAATGAAAACTGCAGGAGTAAAACTGAACAGACGATATTGCAGAACAATGCTTTCATGATTTGATATACGTATGTAGTAATAACATCATTACGAAAATACATGTACAAAATATTGTGACCATATCATGGCACTGAAGGGTCTATATTGAATTTTATGTTGAAAATAATGTACCGGAAGTCCTGCTTTGATAGTGATGAGTTTTACACTAGTTGAGCCACGCGTGTTTCAGGCTTTTACAGTCTAAGGTTTCAGGTGGTGTAGGAGAGCGCTTTTTCTAAAGAAGGAGTTTTAGCTCGGCTGTAAACAGTTGTCTGTTGGTGCCCCCAAAACATACATGTTGGTTTTCTGATGGATCAGCGGTGTTGTCCTGTTTTCCTGTATATAGGGAAATGAGACGGTCATAACAGGGCTCTCCCGGGAGATGCTAACCCCTGAAAGCTGAAAAAAAGTGTTGTATTTGTAATAATATCATAAAATATCGCAGTACATATTGAGCCAACTTTTGGGCCCTATTGCTTGTAACAATTTCGAACATATTTATTAACAATGTACACAACACTTAAACACAAAGGGCCAGCAGACACCCATTATGCCACGGAAGTAACGTTAGCCAGCTAACATCTAGCTTGAATCAGAAAGATAACATTAATTACTCCTCAGCTGACTGTAACATAAAATTTAGGTGGCTATTATCATTATTATTATTAGTAGTAGTAGTAGTAGTAGTAGTATTTTACACAAATTGAACGTTGTTATTGATGTAGTAACAACCAGTAACACAAACAATAGCCAGCATGTCATTCAGTCATGTCCTATCTGCAGGAGTCTTTCAGTATTTATCAGGACCTCCTGGTTAGATCATAATATTGTACAAAAACACTCCCCTCACCTCTGCTTTCTATTATCGGCCCTGGTTCTTAGATCTACAATGAGGAGGAGCTGCTTCATGGAAAACTGGACCTCCTCAGTGACACAAACATGGTGGACTTCGCCATGGATGTGTACAGAAGCCTTTACTCTGAGAAGGAAATTCCGCAAAGTAAGTGTTGACTCTGGGTGGATACGCACTCTTCATCGTCATTTCTCAAGCACTCACAAAACCATGGAGATACTAATGTTGCTTGATAGACATCACAAAGGGTTACTGCACTACACCACTCACTCTATTCAGAATTGATTTAGCAGTAAAGTCTGTTTTACAGTGTTTTCAGTGCTGCGGTGCAGACCATGTATATGTTGGTTTATAGTGTTGCTGTAGCTAATGACTTTCTTTATCCTCCCTGTGTCAGCTCTGAGGGAGAAGAGGACAGAGGTTGTGGCCCAGCTGAAGCAGCTGCAGTCCGAGACAGAACCCATTGTGAAAATGTTTGAGGACCCAGAGACAACAAGGCAGATGCAGTCCACCAGGTAAAGCCTGTTTTTGTTTTTTTTTTTATCAAGAGTCGTATGTTTAGTCTTTATTTAGTTATTATCCTAAAACAGAGTTTTATGCAGGGGATGATTAGCCTTAGTGAGGTTGTGAAATTTATTTCTGGTCTTACTTGCCATGATTCTGGGATTAGTAAAACCAGTTATTTGAAACAGTAGACGGCACAGCAGCATTGCAGAGGGATTTTGTAGAGTCCATGGAACTGTATTTTGAATGAAAAATGTATTAAGGCTTTGCAGGGCTTTCACTGAGCGAAGTCAGCAAAGACAGACGTAAAAAGAGGCAGACGCAAGATGTTGTGGTTAACTTTATTAAGACTGCTTTGTCGTCTACGGTGATTAAAATAGTTTGGTCACATTCGGGCTTTATCCTTTCCTTTGTTTCTTGGCGAGTGTGTGCACAGTTAATCAAAAGCATTTTCCATTTTCATCTCTTTTCAGTTTGTACTGTTTTGTTATATTGTTTTAGTTGGGCTGCAGACAGTTGTTTATTTAAGACACAGATTTGAAGGAACTGTTTGTGAGATTTGAAGCCTGATAATACCAACATTGACTTAGCACATGTCTGTGTTATTGTTAGTTTGCTGTCAGGATGGAGTAAGGAGGAACTCTTCCTTTTGGATGAGGCATCATGTGTCTGTCTTAAGTTATACATTATTTTTTTCTTCATGCCATTGGATTTGTAAAACAATAGGAAACTCATCTGGGGTCAATGAAGAATTCTCTCTCAAGCCAGAGGACATGCAACAGTTTTATTCCACCATTATGGCCTAAATTATGCTTTATGCAGTTGCTCATTTAAACATTATTTCTGCATTAGAGGATCATCCAGCGCTGGAAATGAGAAAAGAGTTGATATTTGAACCTCAATGCCCTGTCCGTTGAGTTAATACACACAGATCTACAAAGCATTTTACAGGGTAATAGAACCTAATGGTCTAAGTACTTTTATTGAACAGTTAGCTAATAGGCCTATATGCCTTACCAGGCTTTATTTGGACAACTACTGAAGCCAGAAACCAAGCCCAGCTATTCTAATAAATCATGTTCGTACCATATCTATAAACAATCTGTCATTATAAGACACACTCTGTGGATTATGATCACCATTAGGGTGATGTATGATTTATGTTCTCATTTATTTGGACTTGTTAAAGCAATGAAAACCACTTTTGGGTTTTTGAGTCAACATGCTGCTGATAGCTCCTTGACTTTTTCAGTGCAGAAGGTGGCAGTAATGCTGTGCAGACTTTTTCATGAACAGTTGCCTCTTGTTGGACGGCTCAACAGCTGACTCTCATTTAAATCTCATAACAAGTGCAAAGCTAAATATAAGATATTTTTTATCAATGTTAGGACATTGTGCGGGTAATATTCTGTTGCCCATTCTGTGTCTGTGAAGAGGTACACATCACAGATTTTAAAAAGTAAAGTAAAAGAAAGTAATTTTTGTGCTGACATGGATGTCATGACCAGTGGCTCAGATAACTTATCAGGATCTGTGTTCCCATAAAGCCCAGCAGGCTGACATTCCACACAACAGGGACGTCACCCAGGCGTTTATGTAGACCATCCTATGTAAAGCGTGGTTTATGCTCTCTGTAGTAACCCGACGTGTGCTTCATATGCCAGAAAATGATGTAATCATCGCTTGTGCGTTGAGTGTGAATTCTCTGAAAGCTGTCGCGATGCTTGGTTTTGCGCCCGCTGCAAGTGCTGGACTTTACAGTTCAACAGGTACAAATTTTAGGGAAGACTGGCCGAGCAAGTTTGCCTGTACAGACATCTCTGCAACTCTTCATTAAGGGACCACAGGGACAGTCAATTGGCCTTAAATAATTGGAAAGAAATAGCCCCCCACCCTGGGGAAAGAATAGGCTTTTTGCCATAGGGTGTGTAAGAACATGAGGGATTGCCATAAAAGCTGAAAATGGCCTAATGGAAGGAGTTGTGACTTGTGGGGAAAGAGTGCAGTATAAAAAAAATTTGACTTTGAGGTAAGCAAAGGTAGTAACAACAGTACACAAAGACAATTTTTGGTGGTATATCTGTGTTTACTACTGTTGTTAGGCTGCGTACATTTCCGGTAACGTTTTTCTGGTAACGCTATAGAGGTCTTGTTTATCTACAGAGTATTTTGTGTGTATGCCACCTGGTGTTTCGGAGCATATTGCAACAAACAAGACCTTGAGCATTAATGCCTCAGTGCATGCTCATAGTGTGTCCGCCATCTACGCAGGCTCATGCCACGGTGTCTTGCGCTAGTATAAACAAAGTCGTGGCCTCCTAGCAAAGACAGTGTGTCTTGAAGCTGTGAAGAATCCTGCCTCAGCCTAAGTGAGATTCACTTAATGCAGATCACACGTGTGGCAGCAAATACACACTAATTCATTCACATTATAGAAGTGAATATAGCTGAGAAACAAATAGTTTCAGTGCGGTGTCCACATTGAAACTATGTGCTTTGTCCAAATAGCAAGATTTTAGGTTACGGGCAATGTTCTAAAATGTAGTTGGAGTACAACAGTTTAGAAGAGCCAGTGCATACCTTCATTTTGACAAAGCCATAGAGACTCAGAGGCTATGCTGAGAAATCAGTATTTACTTTCCTCACCAGACATAATTTGTTAGACATGGCTAGCATAGATTTGAAGTAGCCAAACCAAATGTAATAAACAGCCCATCACACTGTTTTAAAAGTGAAATGGTCTTCATTTATGTACAGTTCTTGATTTAGACCAGAAGTGGAAAAATATACCTGAATGGGACTCCAAACACCAGGATGTCAGCCAAACGGCGACTCAAGTTAAATGGCCTCTAACTACAGAAACTGTCTTGCTTTCTTTCTTTTCTTTCTTTTTTTTTGCAGAGATGGACGAATGCTCTTTGACTATTTGGCAGAAAAACATAACGTAAGTTGGCCTGATCTGCTGACATCTCACTTCTTCACTGCATTTCCCATGGCTCTTGTGTGAACCCATGGTTGTTTTAGGGGCGAAGTGGGAGGGGCAGGCCGAGCAGGGAAATGCAGAATTACTTCCCAAAACCCTTAACTCATTTTCGGGGTTTGTATGGCTTGCACAAATTCTGCGGACATTTACATTCTGTGGTGGATTGTTAAGAATAAACGGAGTAGCTCGGGACTCGTGGATAGAGCCGCAAGAATGCCGGAGGTTCTATATTTACCGTGATGTTTGGCTTCTTACCCTCCCCTCCATCGGTCCCCTCCCACTCCGGTATCCCGCTGACCTGCATGCTGTCCTCAGTGCACCTCCACACAGCCCAGGCTCAGGGCCCCTCAGCATGCTGTGGGAAAGGCTTGGGCGGCCCGGAGCACCCACTGCCTGTCACAGTTGTACTGAATCTTAGTGAATGGCCTGACGTCAGTGCACACTGCTGTGAGATACTGGACAGCAGGAAGTACAGTTAAATATAGGAAGACAAGTAGGCCTGAAATGATAGCCCTATATATACATATGCATTTCTAATTTAGTTCACATGACCACTTCTTGGCAGATTTGTTCCAAAAGTTAAATATTCTCTTGCCATTCATGGCACAATACCACTGATATGCTCCAGCAGTGTTTACTCTATATTCATTTAGCAGTGGTGTGCCACCACAGCAGGAAAAAACATGTTACTGCTGCAAATAAATATGAAATTAAAATTAGATGTGCAATTTAGTTATGAATATCTAAAATATCTATGATGCAGCCCAGCGGTTTGAGATGTAATATTTTTATGATGATTATAACACCTTAATGTCTTTTCACAACAAATGCGAATAATCTGTGCCAACAAACCGCACAGCAATAAAAAAAAATGAGCTTATCTACCTTCTATAAGCCTTTTCACACTGAATCTGAAACTTTCCGCTGCTGCTTCAATTTCAGTGAATTTTGGATGCCAATAAAAACATAGTATGCTCACTCAGTCAGTAGATTTTCTTGGATGTCAGTGTCATAATTCCATTTATACCATCACAGATATATGTGGATATTTCTTTCCCAAAAAATTGTCTAGGGTTGCAGTGGTGAACCAGTTTCAAGGTATACCTTTGTATGAAAATTGATGGTGATCATATTGTGTACATTTGCTTATCTATGCTACATTATTGAAAAAAACTGGATGGAGAATCACATCTTTATTTAGTTGTTTTCAAAAGGGACACACTGACACATATTTTTATTAATCATTATTAATGGTTTTATATTATTTTTTATAATGTAATAATACAGTTCTGTTGCATGCCTTTTAAGGGTCATTGTAACTGATCATAATAGTAACTGTGTAATACCATGATACTGTGACCCTGTGATATTTTCGGGGACGATTATCGTACTGTGAAAGTCTCATACAGTCGCAACCCTAATAGTGTCCTCTTTGACAAATAAAAAAAAAAAAAAGATTATAAAGACAACAAAAATAAGGAGAACATCTGGGGCAGTGTGGCAGCTGAACTTGTTTGTGATGGTGAGTAGCCCATGAAAGAGGGGTAAACATATGCTGTCAAGATAACATAGGCTATAACCAGTCATTTCCCAATGTATTAACTGATGTTATGCTGCAGATATTATACGTGTCAGAAATAACATGTAGCCCAGTTGTTGTGAAAGGTATATTTTAAATCCTGACCATATAGAATAAGCAATAGCGTTATATCAATATTTATTTTAACGCTATCACCAGCAATGGAAGCGTTCGAGCTTTTCATCTTTCCTTGAGAAATCCACCGAGCCCTGGCATTATAAGATGGCCATTATAAACTGAGTTTTAAGTCATGCATGTTTCACAGACACATAGCTTACATATAATTAAATAAATCTGGACTCTGTTCAGTCCAGACATGAATGATGAAAACCAGTGCAATTAAAATCAGGGTTTACACTCGGTACAATAACATGGCGCCACCCATAGGAAATACGACCGCCTTGTAACTTTTCTACACAGCATTACACACTTGGAAAAACGAGCCTGTCTCCAGTGTGTAGAGTTGAGTGTGAAACTTTAATTTTTGGAGGTATGCACATAGAGCAGATATTCGTTTTGGGCTTGTTGTGAAAGGTTTAAATGCAAAACGTCATCAACAAATAATCCTCACTTCGTTTCGTCCCTGGTGCGAAAAGGCCTTGACTCTGAAACACTAATAGACATGACACAAATCTGGGATTTCATTACACCACAGCTGCATAAAATTACAGAGCAAGCACAATGTTTGATTTGAAAATATGCAGTGATTGACTTGGTCTGACAATGATTCACATTTTCTCTGTTAGTGATATCGATACTCTCCTATTCCTCTTGAAGTTTCGTCAGGAGTACTTGGACACGCTGTACAGATATGCCAAGTTCCAGTATGAGTGTGGAAACTACTCCGGTGCTGCAGAATACCTCTACTTCTTCCGTGTCTTGGTAAGTTTTCAGCATTTGTCATTGACATTCAACACCGGCTCACATTAATAGTGATGTTTGTTGATAACTGTACACCTTACCTCACTTAACAGAGTGTGTGTAATATTTTACTATCCCCATTTATATACTGTCTTAAGGCATTTCTCTGACATATTAGAATTGAACATCACATTATGAGTGCCAGATTGCTTTAATTCCTCAATAGGCCAATGATTGCATAGGAGAGGAAAAGAACACTTAGAAGTAATTGAATGTGAAAAGCTTACGTCATTGCCTATTCAATTCCCTGCACGTCTTTTGTATTAGGGGGAGACTGCTGCTCTAAGACTTGAGTAGGATCTTTTACTGGGCCAAGTGATCAGTGGTGGACTGCATAATCTGTCTGTAGTCTTCTCACGGGGCGGGCCTCAGTAGACAGCTTATTGATTTGAGTGCTGTGGCCAGAGTCCCTTGTCACGACTTCTGAGCTTATGGTGTGCTTAAGTTATGCAAGGCATCTCTTAGTTAGCATCAAGAGGGTACACACATTTTGCAAGATGTTTCAGGAAGGCTGTACACGTATGATGAGAGAGGAGGCAATATTAAATGCACTTAGTACTTGTCTTAGTTATGAAGCTCTGTCTCCCGAATTTAAAAAGATCAACTGGAGAATAAAAGACACATTTTTATAATTATAAGAGTTAGATTGAATATATTTCAAGATAAATGTTTTTAAAAATCAAATAATGCCATAGTATGTTTTGCAGAGAAAGATAATTACAGTTCACAGAGAGTACTGGCAGTATTCTTGTTAGTGCACATGCACACTCCCTATTTCCTCTATAAACAAAGAGACTTGTTGCCTGGGTTCTGGCATTTGTGGCTTCTCTCCCTTTGCCCTCAGAAATGAGTGAAAGATGAACTAGGCAGTGAATGGACTAGGTGCAGCTGAAATGGAAGAACTGTGTGCTGCCTCTTAAAAGCCTTGAAAACACTTAGTGGCCTTGGTCATAAAATAAGAGTTTTGCCACTTTCACATTTGATATTGTGATGTTTAATTGCATGAGCATCTATTTAGGGTTCTTTTTTTAGATTTCTAAACAAGCTTGCCTTGAATGTTAAACTGTTAAGATTTACCTCCTTTACTTGTTATGGTTTTGGTTATTTAAGAAAAGGAAGACTTTCACAGGTAGCTGCATACTTACAGTAATTGATGTTGTTAGTGAGGAGATAATTTCCAAAGTAGCAGTCATTTTAAGAAACAACAACTGGTTAGATTCAAGATACTTTCACATAGGGTTGCTTGATTATGGCAGAAATCAAAATCGCGATCACTTTGGTCAGTATTGAGAATACAAATATTTAACACGAATGTTCATTGACTTTTGAAACATCCAGGGTTGAGCCGGTGAAAAAATTTTCAAACCAGTTTGACATTAAGCCAAACACCGAACCAGACCAGTAAACCAAATATTATCAGGTTTCCCACTCGATTTAGCAGCCGCTTGCGAGTGGAATGTAATGACACTGTGTCCACTCACCAAATCCATCAATTATGCACTTCTGTTCAGACATGTAAACAGACCACAGAGCTATCAGCTATACACTCAAGATCACGCTGGAGACGGAACCACTTAAAATATGGGTAGTAGCATACCTGCAAGCTTCCTGCATTTGTAATGTTACTTTCTAAAACACAAAACACAGAATTTAAATGGTGATATTTGCGGTAAATGACATTCAGTGTAACCAAGAAGAAGCAGCCTATGTTGTTATTAGTCGTGGTCATTTACCAGAAACCTGGTGATCTTTCTTATCGTAGATAATTCCTCATTTGAACTTGATGAATTAGCTGTTCCTCTTTATTGCGGGGCTTTTAAAGTTAGCAGCACGAATAAATAGAAACTTGGCAATGACAAATGTTGAGCTCAAAATGGCGCCAGCAGCAAGGTAGGACACTTCTTTCATTAGTTTGAAATCTAAAATGTTATCGTATTGGCAGAGACTAACTCTGCCATGTCTTGTCTCGTCACCCCAAAAAACACATGATCTTTAGTAAACAAACACAGCATGGCCACTCTCCCTCCTCCCACCTTTTCTGAAATTCAATCTGCTTTATGTTACTGACACCGGCCTCAGATCTGCAATAAATTGCACACAGCCTGCCAGACATTAGTGGCTCTGTTAGTCTGTTTATAAATGCAATATTTGTATTAATCATGCTGTCACATTTCTTATTACTAATGCAATATGAGTTGGTTAGGCCATCAGCACAGGTTGCTGGTGTAGGCTACTTTTTTGCCAGAATTTGTCATAATGACAAATGCAGGTTCAGCTGGTTTACTGGACTGGACTCGCAAAACCAGAAATCAAACCAGTTATAGAAACATCATTCATTTATTGAACTTATGTTAAAAAAAAAAAAAAAAAAAAAGAATAAAAAAATCTCAGGTCATGGTGAACTAAATATGCCACAACCTGGATGAGAAGAAGTTTGGGCTTTTAGGGAGGGGCGAAAGCACACTGCTATGAAAGAAATGGGTGCGCTGGATTTATAACACAAGACAAATTGAGAGCATCATTGGAGACAAAATGGGGCACACTAATCATTTTATCTCGATAACCTTGTTTTCATAATCGTTAGAAGCCAATACCGTAACTGAAAATAAAATTGAACTAATTGTCCAGCCATTCTTTCATACTGCAAGTTTTAGCAAGTACTGATATACTCAGGACTAGATCACGTGTCTCCTTTCCACTCACTTTAAAGTTCTGTGTGCCCCTGAAAATGACATGACATAATGAGGATTCAGTTGGCGAATTAGATATTTGAAATTACCAGCTCCACAACAGTTTTCAGCCTTGTGTAATATCAAATGACATGTCACTCTGAATCTTGATTGAGTGAGCTGGACGAAATAACATTAGGAAATGGCGCCTACTATTAAGCTATACATTTTTTTTAATAAAGTTTTGAATTGTTTTGCTCTACCGATTGAGCCAGGAAATGGGGAGATAAATTAAGTACCATGTGAGGTCTGTATCCAAGGTGATTCCATCATTAACTATGCAAGCAGCAGCGTCTGGGTGGCGTCACTTGGTGCCTTCTCTGAAGCTGCCTTGAAGGTCACATGTAGGGCATCTTCAAGTGTGTAGCTCCCACCCAGTTGACCTAGATTATTGCTCCGTTTGAAATAAAACCACATTTCCAGTGGAAATTTAGCTCTATTTTGACTCCTTTGGTGTTATCTTGAATCAAGTGTTAGTAAGTTCAACTCAACTGAATGTCCTATAATGACCAGTGGAACCAGCCTGCATAGTCAGTGGTTTCCAAGTGTCACTCACTTGTCCTCCTGCTTTTGTTTGTCTTTGGTTCAGCATTTAGCTTTGCGGTAAAGCAAGGACTCATGCCAAAGCCAGCCCTGAAAGAATGGGCAAGAATAAGATCAACATTTTGTCTATTCATTAGAGTGAAAAACATTAAGACCATCTTTTGTTCCTATTCTAATTGGCATTTGATACTGCACTGCATTGCCTCTTGTCTTTCGGATGTCAGTGACTCTGGCTAGTCATGCACATTCACTATGCTGGAGTGTCCCCTCCTGAAAAACTTGGCAGTGACTCTGAGCAATGATGAACCCTCTTCGCTACAAACAACCCTCTTAACCCAAAGCAGTTGGGTACTTCATTTGATGGCTTTTTCACTGATCTGCTCAAATCTGTAGAAGGAAGAGTTGCATCCGAGACGAGATGACGGGTAATTCACCCAAGCTTTCCACTTCCACTCCCTACCAAAAAAAGGCATTAAGAAAAGTCTTCAAAAGCTTGCAACGGATATGTCCCACTGTTCCAACAACAGTTGTTTATGGCTTTGCAACTCAGTCTAAATAAACCAAAATTGCTCTAATTGAGGTATGTTGTTCGAAGTCCAGCACAGATTTCTTTTTTCTTTTTACCCCTCAAATTGTTATACCCCTCATTTTAGGTTCCAGGCAGATCAGGCTCTGTAACTAGATATCTGTTGCTTACTCTTGACAATGCAAGAGGCTTTTTAGACGAGGAAAAGGTAGAAATGGATTTCATTAGTGGGAGTCTGTATACCGCTCTCCCCCTCCCCTCTTTCTGGTGTTTTGTGGACCTCCCATCCTCACAGGCCCCTTGTCTGTCTCTCCCTCCCCCCGTATGGGAGAGGTGAGGCTCCATAAAGTCATTTAACGTGGGAAACCCAGTCAATTAAACGAAGGAAGCCAGCCTTGCAAAATCCATGCCTCAGGTCTTGTTACAGTGTGGCCTAGCCCGAAAAGAGCAACTTATTCATATCATCACTTAATGCAGGGATTGAATGTTAAGAATAAAGATTGAGTATCCCGACGGATCCCCAGCACAGTAAATTTATTGTTGCTGGTCAGTCAGCGAAAATGTGCCCATTTCACAAACCAATGGAAACTTAAGGTAACTGCTGGAAAAACCCAGGTATTGAAACTTTTCTAGCGTGGCCACTGGTGAAAGCCAGACTGTGTGTGTGTGTAGAAAGCTGCCATAATGACCTGGAGGTCAGCCAAACGTAGCAGGCAGGGACTTCCAAGAGAGGGAAAAAAAATAACAAACAAAACAAAACACTTCAACAGATGAAACGCTGACCTTTACACTGGCAGTGGAGCCAATTTTTTCTCTCGCTGTTACAATACTGATCTTTCTTGTGACTTCTGCACTTGAAAAAAAAATCATTCATAATAGACCTGAGTCTTGCTCTGTGATCAAAGAAACTCTGCTGCTGTATTGGATGGATGGACACACCATCCTTTGGGGGAAAACTACGGGAGATTTTCCAAATATTTTTTCCCCTTACCTGCCACCGCCTGATATTATAACAGTCCGTTGAAATGTTATCAGAGAATAACTGTTCTTTGCCAAGTAAAAAAACAAAACTCTTCGATATCCGAATAATCTTACCAATTTGTGGGGTTCCAGCGGAAACCTGTTCTTTTTTAGTGTTTCCTCTGCTTGTACATCTGTCGTGTCTCACAGTCCACTTTAGCGGCTGTCCGACGGTGTACGGGGGTGTGTGGTTAGGATCTAGGTTTCTCTGGGCGCTCAGCAGACACCCACCCTGACTTCCTGCTTGACTCATGTCATTGCGTCTGGTGTTTGGTGTTATCGTGAACTACTGTGGCACAGAGTTTCCCATGAGCCCTAGGGTGTAGCCCAGTGTCCACTACAGAGTGATTGCCTCGCTGAGGTTCAGAGGCATTCTCAACCTGTGTTTCATTACCTGACTCTTTTTTGTTTGTTTTAGTCTGTTCTGGAAATCAGAAACAGTAGCCTGCAACATTTTTGAGAGTGATTATCCTCACAAAGATGTGTCTTGTTAGCGTCAGTTCATATTTCAGCCTAATTACCTTGTGATAACGACAGAGTTGTCCAGAGTTACTGAAGGTAATGGATGGAGATTATTGCAATTATCATTCTCCTGATTGAGGTGGAGTAAAGTTTGCAAAAATTTGTTAAAGCAAATCTCATTGGAATTATTGTACTCACATCTATGTATGCTGGGCACTATTAATTTGGCAGGTTAGTTAATGTCATGTTTAAACTTTTGAAAAACAACCCAGGACATGTCATAGTGGTTCTTATTTCTTGGGTTTGTAGTCTCATCACTAAAGCTGCAGGTAGCATTCATTCATTATTAATGGATATATTGAATATTTTTATGCCTCCGTGCTGGCAATAGTCATGGCAGGAGGCATTATCCTATGTTTTTGGGTTGTCAGTTTATTCCTTCTGTTCTCATGAACACAATATCTCCAATGGTATTTCGCCCTGCACCGATGGTTTCGGGGTCTGGTCTATTTTGTTCGCGAGCCGCGAGCGATCGCGTCAATCTTGGCAGGAAGTCACCCAAAGAAAAACGAGAGA
>JAPZEB010000025.1:22282218-22300352 GCA_029783705.1 Chaetodon striatus | reverse complement strand
GTGATGATGTGTTATCCAAAAGGTCAAAGGTCAGCTTCACTGTGGCATCATAATGTTTTGCAAAAACACTTTTCTGGCCATTATCTAACAGCATAACTGAGAGACAGAAGAGGAGAAATTGTCAGATACAGAATTGTTGACTCTAATCTTGGGTTTCCACCTTTAAACTGTGCTGATATTGTATAGATTGTCTCTGCTGCAGGGTTTAAGATGTGTGTGTGTGTTTTAGAACTTGTAGCATTTTTCACAGCAGCATCCATATTTGAAGCATTGTCAGCTGTCAGGGCAACATAAGAGTCTGGACAGACATAAACGTAAACTGTAACCTGACTGGTTTGAGAAGGCATGTAACCGCAAGGTGGTAACTGTAGTATGCATGTTTTTAAGTCTCCTGAAATGCTGTCACCATGGTTTGCTATTTTGCATTGCTGTTAAGTTAGATACAGCAGGTGGACACAATAATAGGAATGCCTTTACAACAAACATAACAATAAATGTCGAATTGATGGCATAAGTCCAGCAGACCTTATTACGAGGGGCTGGTCAGATTCTGGGTAAACATTCAGTGGACAGTACCTTGATTTAGAGAGTGAGCAGGTGTCCTAAATGGTGCTATATGTATATTTTGTGTAACTTGATCTCTTGGTTCAATCTTCGTGTACACACTGTAATTTGGTTTTCCCTGTGGAGTTGATAATTTGGACCTGCAGAGGAATAAAAGGCAAAACTCTGGGTTATTTGGCCCCTTTTTCATCTTTTGCCTCTTGACGATAAACCTTCAAAATGAAAAACATCTGGCCTGATCAAATGGCTCTTTCCCAAGAGTAAATGTTTATAAATCATGTCAGCGGTTTACTGGCGGTTCCGTTTCGTTTTAACCTATTTTTAAACTAATACAAAGAGTCTTTAGCTTCCCAAATCACCATTTAACAGATGAGGAAGTTATAACTAAACTCACTTGAGCAGATTTGTTTTTACTTAGTTAGAGCCTCAAAAAATCTGTTCATGGTCAGAAAAAAATCCAAAGCATGTTCCAGGAGAAAATGAGATTTTTCCTGTGCAAAGGCCTCTAGGGGCCATCTCTAAATGATGACATGTACTATCAACAATATTAGAGCTGTATCCTATTTCAGCTAAGACGTGACACACGTCCTCAATCACTGGCCTTGTTAAACACTTGAACATACTTTTTAGGAACTCTCTGGGTTGGTCTTGACCTCACCACAGAGGGTTCTGTTTACAAAAGGCTCTACTGTGGTTGAAACAGATGCTCAAAAGCCAACTACCTCTCAGGTCAGAGCACAAATTATCCCAGGTGCTTTAAACACTGGCCTACCTGTCAGTCTTATCAGAGCATGTCCAGTAGGCACAAAAAGCCCTCTATTGACCTCATTCAGTTCACAAGCAGGTCTAGCGAGGTGGGTGGTTCCAAAAATGTTTTACAGCACCTTTAATGCATTACCTGTGATAGTCTGCAAACATTTTTCCAAATTGGTTTTGTTTGAAGTCAGTAGTGCAGTTTTTTTTCCTCTGCAGAAATTCACACGCAAGCCTTTAAAAGGCGCATTATATCAGAGGTAAAGGGATGTTTCACAGACCGTGGAGTGATTGAGGTAAACGGATACCCCGTTGGGATGGGCTCCCGTCTTGATGAGCATTTGTAATGCATCAATTTTGAGCCATTGAGAAGAGTGGCACCCATCTATTAACTGATTGCTGTAATAGCAAGATATGGGTATTGTTTTCAGCTCTCTTGTCTTCAGTTCACTGTACCCTGTATAATAGTTTTGGCCAAGTGCTTTCAAATGGTTTCGCTTGGTTTAAATAGTCCTGTTCAGGCTGTACAGGTTTTTTCTTTTTGTTTCTTTCCCACTCCACCCGAATCTGGAATCACTGTCAGATGTTGGATGCATGCATGTCAAAGAATGAAAAGTATTGGCCTACCTATAGTCAGGCCCTCAGATTTCGCATAAAAGGGCTTCTCAAGCCCCTTTCAGAATTTGTTTAAGCATTGTGGTCTGAATCCCACATGACAGTAATTAGGGCACTTAACTGTTCAAAGTTTATCAGCGTTAGATAAGCGTTGTCATAGCTGAAATGTGCGTTGCCTGATAGCGCCATGTAGTTGGGATTTATTCAAGCAGAACTCTGGGCAGATAGCAGCTTTCTAAGCTTAAGCAAACAAAGAGCTGGTAATTCTTGGAGAACTTTTGAAGATGGAGGTCTGTGATGTGAAATAGCACTCGATGGAGAGTTGGAATGCAGCAAGCACTGAGAAATAGGAGCATTTCACACAGTGATACCTCTGGGGCCAAAGCTGGGTCATGAACATTTACAGTAGATGAATTGGCCATATGTAGCAGTGTCAAAGAGTCCGAGTACAGCTGTATTTCTTACTGTAACAAGCCACAGGTGTTACAGTATATGGACGGCTGAAAAGACTTCTCATCTGTGAGTTTATTTAGACTGGTGGTGGTACAGTTGTTGGTTGACTGTGTCCATGAAATTTGGCGATCCAGCACAGTGGAGTTAACACTAAACCACTGGACCAGATGACTGGGGATAAGTCACAGGCAATGTGGTCATTTCTGTGGCTGGCTCTGTGCTTACTGTGTTGTCGTCATCATCATGTGGTGGTTTTAAAACTTGAAGATTTGTGGTTGGCTCGAAGCTAGGGATGAAACGGTCACCAGTTTGACGATAAACCACGATTAAATCCCTGACGGTCAGTATTACCGTTTCCAATTTGAATCATCATTTACATTGGGTTTGATGACCAGGCTTTGAAAAACTTTCGCTAAATGCCAGAGGTGAACCAAGTCATTGTTTTGAAAGTCACAAGCAAGTCTCACGTCTTTGGCGTTAAAGGCCAAGTTGACTCGCAAGTCTTTTGATTTTGTCAAGTCAAATCTAAAGTCAACAAATTGGTGACCTGAGTCTGATTCAAGTCCAGCTTTTTTGACTCGACAAATACAGAAATACAGTCCAGCATCAACCAAGTGAAGCAACAGTCTCCCAGGTGCAGGTCCAGCTTGCTGTGTGGTATTGTTTTGCGTTAGTGAAAACATGGCAGAAGGCAGGGACAGCGCTCTGAAGATTTGTTTTATCCTTATCGTTTACAGAATAGGCGTCCAGCAGGAAAACCCAGTGATGTTACTGTGATGTCGCCTCTCCTCATCTATAATGGCAAAGACACTCAAGCAACATTTTCAAACATAGGCTGAATATGCACCAATGTAAAAACTTGGTAAAATTATTTCAGCATGTGTATTGGTGCTTTTTTTTTTTTAGCATTTCTGAACATTTTAACAACACCATGATAATACTGATAACTGCGATTATTCTAATTGGGATATGAAAATTTCATATTGTTTCACCTCTGGTTGAAGCACCTTGCAGGGTCTTGGATTATTTACTGCCTTATTCAGAGAGCTTGCCTAAACAAACTTTTTGATAACGTAAATGTAGCCAATATGGTCCTCCCTTCCCTGTTTACTCTGACTGTTTATCAAAAATGCATTGGAATTTGGTTTCCGTGAATAGATTTTTTCCTTAATTGAATGAGACATGAATTCCTAGAAGCAGACCTATTGAAACTTGTAATGCTACACTCATGACTTTCTATTGCTGTTCAATCTGAGGGTTCCAGCTTGATTGTCCTAATGAGTCTGAGGAAAGCTCTGGCTGCACATATTTAACTGTTTGGCCTTACTCAAACCTTTAACTGTTGTAAGAGAAACTTTGAGGTAGGCCTCTACACAAACAGAAATAGCTCTTTGTATAGTTTTTACATTGCTCTCATGTACCATGCTTTCTGTCTCTTTTAGGTTCTTGTGAATGACTTCTTCTTGGTTGCTTGCCTGGAAGACTTCATTGAGAATGCCCGCCTCTTCATCTTTGAGACCTTCTGCAGAATTCACCAGTGCATTAGCATCAGGTTAGTTACGCAGCACAATCCAAAACAACTGGAACTGTTATTTGCAAGTTAAATGTCTAGTTTATGAGCTCTATGCTGTATGAGCACAACACAGTTGCCTATAAACCCTGTCCATTATCATAGCAGGATTCAGACACATCCCTCAAGACTAACAGGAAGTCCTATTTGCTATCACCAGACTTTGTAAGCAGTCAGTAAACAGGAAGTAAGAACACAGGATTTGTGATTAGTGGAATTTTCCTCACAGATAAGTGTTTATTGCCCCCTCCACACACAGCCATGCTGACCCCACACATCTTGAGGATTAAGTATTGTGAGGTTTAAGTGCTTCCAGGTCTCCACAGGTTGCTCTGCTCGCTAAACTTTTAAGACCACCTGTCCGAGGCCAATTCATGGACAGTTTTCTCCCAGGTAGAGGTCAGGGTTTAGACGACTTTAGACGTTCCCAGCTGCTGTAACACGCAGGAACCTTTCAGCTCCTTTTCTTTGGGTAAGTCGAGGTCAAAGGGTTTTGTAGGTCTCTACTGACTCGTAGTTCAAACTCCAGTTTACTTACATTAAAATAAAATTGACCTTGGATGCCTCCCCGAAACCAAGAAATTTACTCAATGCTAATTATAGTGAGCATTAGTGGAAAGAAAAAAAGATTATAGTAATTGTGTGCAATTAAGAGAGATTATAGGATTTGGCTGCCTCTTTACACCAATTTTAGAGAGTGACAAAGATAAAGACATAGCATTCACCCTTTTCAGCCATTAATCCCCATCTTTGTAACGGTGGATTTGTGCTTGTTGCTGCATCTAATCTCTGATATTTGGAAATGCATGTGTAAGTCTTTTTGAGTTTCCTCACTAATTTACAGTACAGATTTACCACTGCTTTCAGTAGGCTGTATTCATAATATTCTGCCCCTCAGGCATATTGTGAATGCTGAAGATTTGAAGGAAGGTCTGCATTTCAAATATGGTCCGCAAACACATGATGCTCAGTGGAAAGAGGGAATGAATTACTTCTGTTGACACGAAAATGATTGCATTGCCTGTTATATAGAGCCGTGGAGGTCTGTAGTCAAGGTTGAACCGTGGAACATGATCAGGCCCTGTCGAAATCTCCAGTTGCAGATTGTCTGGAATTGATTAGGAGTCCTGGTTCTTTTTGGCAGACTTACTGCAATTGGATCCATTTACTTGTTAAGGACCACAAAGGTTAGTGGTAACACTGAAAGAGGAAGTTGAACGGTGATTTTTCTACTTTTCACCTTTTTTTCTGGGTCTTGTGCTCTTGTCTGTTGAGGTTTCTAAAGCAGGGAGATGTATCAGAGGCAGAGCGAGGGATTTCTGTTTATTTTTGGTGGTGTTGTGATGATGGACAGAACATGTCTATTTTTGAAAGACACCCAAATTCCAAGTCATTAGTCCTCTACCCAGAAGCCCTCTGCACCCAAGCGTGGACTCAAATGAATTTGATGGCTGTTTTTAATGAGGACATTTTTACAGCTGTTGGCCATGATGGTTTCACAGATATTTAGCTCGCCTTTTGCCTACAGCTCAGGACACGAAAGTAGACCAGAAGTTGGCGTAATTGAGTTATTTTATGCAATAAAGCCTTATGTAAAACCTACTGTAGGCAGTGAAAATGTGATTCAGCCTGCACTTGTAATTGAAGTCACACACATCCTTTTGTCTAGACTTTTCAGTGTCCCGGGTGTGTGTTTCCAATTTAGCTTTGTTTTCCTTGTTTGATTTACAGGGTTTATTTCCTTAGTCCCTCCATGAACGTTTCAGTGGCGAGACCCTTCTTTGACCTCAAATGCACACTTGTCCTTTGACATTTTGAGTAAATGCTTCAGACACATGATCATTTGGGCAGTTTTTCCCCCTCATCACTAGATTGTATTTGTACACAACAGCTCACTCGTAGTTGGAAGCAGCGTCTTGTGTATTTGGATGCAACACTGAAGATCTTTCCACCTCACAATTGAGTCATTAAAAAGACCACACGATCATTTCGGTTTCCCCGAAAAATCAATTTTACCCCAAGCCGAAAGCGAGGTTGCTCCAAATGGCTTGGAGTCTCCCAAACACTATCATATGTTAGTGTTTAACAATGCATTCATTTTAGGCCAGCCATGTTAAGAAGGGGGTTACTTTTGAGAAGGATCCCCCTCCATCCTCTTCTCTCATCTAACAGAGTTAGACCCCGATGCCTGACCCCTCTCTTCAAGTGTGAGGTTGGTATTGAGACCCAAAGGAGTCCCCTAGCCTGAAGTCGAAAGCTCAGGAGCCAGAGTGAGTAAGGGGTCGAAATGAAAGTGATCCCCTCTCCCCCAAGGAACAGGATCATGGTTGTGTAAAATAAAACCAGTCATGGAGGCTGTCTGCTCGGCTTAAGGGCCAGAGGATGTCAATAGTGTAGGTTGTACAAGTCCAACCCATTCCCTGCTCTCCCTCTTTTCTTCCCCTCTTTTCTTACTTTAACCCCAAGGTTTAAATAGGGGGAGCTGCTGTACACCTCTCAGAGAGACAATGAGATAAAGTAACCCTCCTCTGATATACAAATGTTCTTCCTGGGAGGAAAACATTGCCAGACTTTCTTTTATAAATTAGATTAGAGGACTTTGGCTGGTACAGGCCAAGGCCCAGGGCCTTTTGGGGCACTCTGTGTTCTGTGTTATGCTGCTGCACAGATCACGTTTAGAGGGGTTATGGGTTAGCTTAACTCCCCGGTGAGGAAACCAGATCATGTTTGTTTTGATCATCATATCTGACCTGGACTTGACTGACATGTGCCCCCACTTTACTGAATTGCCAAACAAAACACCCAGTAACCCTGCGCAGCAATCACTTAATCACACGGGTAAAATGGGAACCAATAACAAATTTTATTCAAATTTGCCTTAGATTACTTGATTGTTAGGTGAATAAGTAAAAGGTGTTATTGAATGTCAGTGAGTGTGGTGGGGTGGCACTCTTAACGGGTATTAACTATTGTTCTTGTAGTTTTAAACTTTTGTAGGGCAAGATACAAGGGTGCAAATAATAACACAAACATTTCTAATATATTTGTGAGCATTGTCCGAAATGGAGTTTTTGACTCACTGTACAAGGAGAGTTGTAGATGGAAAAAATTCACTGGCCAAGTATATTTTTTGTTGGCCAAAATAATAAATAGTTCTTTTGAGTCACATATACATTTGATTCATTACACTTCATTGAGATTATCAGGTATTACATTAAAGTTAAAGAATAGGGGGCGTCGGTAGCTTAGTGGATAGTGCCGGCGCCCCATGTATAGAGATGCTGTCTCACCGTGCTTACTGCTGGTAAGCATTATATATCTCTAGAGCTTTTATTGTGAAAGGTAAGAACAAATGGAGCGAAGCTGCCATTGAATATATATTGGGGTGCTGGTTCAGACCAAGCAGTGACCTCTGGGGCTGAAAAATGAAGCCAACACAGACGTGCCAAAAACTGCAGTTCTTTCAATGGCCACTTGAGACCGGCTGTGGTAGCCAGTCGATCCCCATAGCGCGCTATGTTAAAATGAATAATTTAAAGCAGAAATACATGCGTTTACAGCCTGGTATAAAAAAAATGGTTTTGGTCTCTGAAGCTAATTCTCTCTTTATGACAGCTGTACGGCAGATTAATTTTTTGATAACTCACCTGCCAACATTTCAGCCAGGCTTGAGGTTACACATAACCAAGGGCAGGGCCGCTTTGAGTGACAGATAGTGTTCTTGGCTTCTCAGTCAGATTCACTACTTACTCCTCCACACAGTGCCACCCCCTCGCCCAAATATGGTTACTTCTGGCTCCAAAAAACCAAGATGGCATTGTCCATTATGGCAAACTCAAGGCATCAAAACAGAATTCCACAAACCAATAGGTGACATCACAGTAGCTATATCCATGATTTTTACGGTCTATGGTCTATGGTTCAGACCACAGAGCCTCCATGGTACTTTATTACCTCCATGTGACAGTTTAGCGGAATAACTGATGTCCTGTGGTGCTGCAAAACTTAGAGAGCCAGAGACAGTCAGTTTTGTGGCATTGTTTAGACGTGTGAAAAAACACATCTGTAGTGTGTGTGTGTTGCACACTGACAGCAGAGGAGCAGTAGAGCAGCATGCCTGTAAATGACACCAAAATGCAGATTCTCAGCATAGTTTTTGATTAAATGATGATTTCTGGTGAAAACATTTACCCACCAGTGTGGCAGATAGCCCTCTGAGATTTACTTCTACATCTACTCACATTTGGTGCTTGGCAGGTGTTAATTTCAGACGCTGTTTGTGAGGCTTATAATAGGCATTATTTGTTGACTATGTCTGACAGGCATTCATTCAACTTGATAGCGATTTTTGATGCAGTAGTTTTAAGTTGGATTTGAATGCTTTCTACTGCATTACATTACATTATATTGCATTATCCAAATAATACCAACTCAAATCAAAATTGTTCATTGATTAAGTTACTAATATGAGCTACAACTACTTGTCAATGTGCCATTTACTCTATATTAGTAACAGACTAAAATCCTGATTTCCGTAGCATCTCTCTGTGATTGCCAACATGTGTTATCCATCACAACCTAAACTTGCCCCGTCATTAGACAGCTGACACTTTTCCAAACTTGTTAGGCTCCCAATAATGATCCATAGCAGCAATTTCATTGTCAAGCATCATTTTCTACAGGTTTTGATGACCTGAAGTATAATCAGCTGTCCAGCAGAGCCGTGTTCGTAGTTTGTTGGTGTGAGTGACAGGTTGATCAGTGTCTCTGTATCCCTTCCTTCTCCTCTGGGCTGCTGAGATACTATGAATCAACTCACAACTGGTGCTTTTCTATCTCATTATCCACCTCATCACATTACTGCGGTGAAAGTGTTAAGAGATGTGCACTGTCACTTGGAGACCAAACCTTATTTTGCTCATTATGCTGAGGTAATGCTTTTATTTGTTGTTTACGCTTTTAATGCCCCATCCAGACACTGACATCATTTCACTTCCCTTCTTCATGTGGTTTTGCCACCATTTGACCAACATTCATGGGTTAGAAAGTGGTTGTCTTTTTTTTTTTTTTTTGTCTTTTTTTTTTTATCCTTGAGGTAAGACAGACATTATCACAAATCCCAAAGATTACTTTCCACCAAAAGAATGTCTTAAAGAAGTCTGACTCTGACAGCGACAGTTAGAATTGGTAATACTGGTGGTGGGTTGTGTGTTTGCAGAGCCATGGCGTGAGAAGTGGTGTGGTCTGGGCAGATTCTAGCTTATTCACTGAGGGAGTCTCACAAAATGTGATGAATGGACCAGGAAGTGATAATTAGTAGAGTAAATGGTTTTTATATAGGCCCCATAACCCCTATTATTTGTACAAACACACACATAGAGAGGCTATACACAATGACAAATTTGTACCGACAGTATTTCATTAGGTATGTGTGTTGGTAAGGTTTTTTAGGGGAGGGAGGGGTTGGTGTCTTGCTTTTGAGATGAGAGGTAGGGTTGCTGCAGTAATTGTGGGCAGTGCACACAGGGGTTGAGGATATTTATTGGGGCCCTTATATGAAATGTGGTAGGCGTGGAGGGTGGTGGGGGTCAGACAGGAGGAAGGGAGCAGGAAACGCAGGGGGAAGGGGGTCTAGATTGGGGTATCGAGGGGAGGTCTAGTTATTTTGAAAGCCACAAGGGAAGCCAGCTGCACTGGGGAAAGCTTTGGATCAAAGAATGCCAGCCACCCTCATACCTCCCCTCCCTCTGCTGTGACACATCCATGTCTAGCTGTATCAAAGAACAAGCCGCTCTCCAACCTGGCTTTCATTTGGAGGGACAGTCACTGTTTGACCAGTTTGTCATGACAAGCTTTACCAGCCAGGTGGGAAGAGAGTGTGTCCCGGACAGAGGTACAAGAAAAACATATAAAACGATAAGTAACCACAGAGGCTCACAACATGGGGTAGTCCCAGCACTTCTAATTGAGTTATTCAAACAAGTCTGTAAATCAAGCCTCCATTAGTAGAGGACCATTAGAAGTGTTTTTTGGGGGGTGTTTCATGTTGTACACCTTTTGCCTGAACACAATATGTTGGCCGTGTATTAGCACTGTCAAATGAAAATAATTACATTCAGTCACTTGGCACTGAATGTGCAACATCCATCATAATATAGTGTTTGGTCAGCTGAGAGTTATTTGGGGCTATTACATATTCCATATATACATTAACACTTTCAGACAGCAGCCCAGTTTAATTGAAGTCACTGTTTGCGAAGGACTAATGCTGCATTCCATTAACCTCAGAAGTCAGAGGTTGGAGTTGGTAATGGCGTCTGAGTTGGTGCGTTCCAGTTAAAGTCAGAAAAACCAAGGTGTTTTTGGAGATAGCAGTTTAGCCACGTTAGCCATTGTTAGTAATACCCGTTGATAACAATGCATGAGACTGTATTTTGTGCATAAAAACACCATAGCAACATGTCTACAAGTAGACGTCGGACAGGACTGTGTGTGCACCTGTTTTAACGGGAGACAAATAAGACAGAAGAGCTAATAACAGTATATGAATACAGCTTTGACTGCTGTTGATGCACGAAGCAGCCATCTTTGATTTTGAGGTTGGGGTTGGTGAGCTTCTTCCTCTCTGAATTGGAAATCCAACTGCAGGGGTCCAGTCAAAATTTCTGACTGGAAACGTGGAGATTTCAACTTCCCAGTTCAAATAGAATGCACCATAATCTTAACAAGGGATTTTCAAAAGTCCTTTGCAGATTAGCCACACTTTGGATTTTTGGTAAAGAAAGGGGTACTCAATTCATACAAACAGTACTAATTTCAGGTATAGTTTGCATATATCATGAAATGTCGTTTTTTAGGCATTAACAAGAATATGCTTGTGTCGCAGTGCTTTGAGCTAAATGCTACCATGCTAATGTCAGCATGCTAAAATGCTCACAGTCACAATGCCAACATGCTGGTGCTTGGAGAACGTAATCTTTATATTCACCATCTTAGTTCAGTGTGTTAACATGCTGCTAACATTTACTAATAAGCACAAAACACAAAGTACAGCTGAGACTGGTTCGTTTTGCAGGTATTCAGTCATAAACCAAAGCATAGCACTCAATGAAATTTTGGATTTGATCATGGCACTAGAGAAAAAATTGAGGAATCACCAAAGTCATTAGGAGATATTATCTGTGAACCATGTATGTCTGCACAATAATACATGCTCAGTGCAAACTTGAGGTTTAGATTTACTAAATTGGTGGGTCACTAATCTAAAGCAGAAGTGATTTTGGTGAATTTTATCATCCCTTTAAAAGATAATGTGGGGATAATTTGTTAATGATAGAAGGTCCTTACATCCTATAATAGTTGTCCCAGGCTAGCAGTTGTACAAACCGAGTCAGTCAGGGTCTGCATCCTTGAGTATCCTCTTCATTTTTGGAACAATTTGCCTGGCACTGAGACGGACCCTCCTACCCTTTCTGTTGTCCTATACCCAGGTTAGAGCCTCATGTCTCTCTGTTTCCTCAACAGCATGCTGGCAGACAAACTGAACATGACGCCTGAAGATGCTGAGAGATGGATCGTCAATCTTATCCGTAATGCCAGGCTGGATGCAAAGATTGACTCCAAACTGGTGAGACCTTCTGTCTTCTTCCATCAGTCTGCTCAGCACTTAACTAATTAATCAAAGCTTTTTAAACAGCCCTTTGCAAACTGGCAGCGGTAGTGACAGTCATGTAGCCTTTTTAGAAGCTTCTTCTGTGTGACCTCAGAGATATGGAGGCATTATTTATGTCCTGATTTTGTAATTGAAGGGTAGACTGTAAGGACATTGTAACCACAATATCTCACCCTTGTTTGGTCCCATTTGTGAGGCTCCATGTTGAACCTGCATGTTTTGGCATACACATCACAACAGTTCTCTGTAATCAGCAAATCATAGCCCAGTCCTCCAGAATGACATAGAATTATCTAGATGTACTTACAGTAGATGTGAATAGGACCTAAGCCGCCTCTGGTTGGTGTTTGCAGGATGGTGTGTCTGCAAGACCAAATGTGATTGGCTTATTGGTTGTTATTGTTAATCTGTCGTCCATTTTTGTCCTTATATCTAGGGTCATGTGGTCATGGGGAACAACGCCGTATCACCTTACCAGCAGGTGATTGAGAAGACCAAGAGTCTCTCGTTCCGCAGCCAAATGTTGGCCATGAACATTGAGAAAAAGCAGGCCCAGAGCACCAAGACTGAGGTGAATAACACACACACTGTACACACAAAATGCACGCAAGCCACCATTCCCAGCTTGTCGCTGAAGGCAAACATCCCTCCTTTAACCGATCAGATTGCTAGAAGGTCAACACGAACTAAGGGCAGTTCAAAGTGTCTCAAATGATCAGCTCAAAAGAACAAGGCTAAAGAATGTTGATGAACAACCATCAACAAAAGCTCTCTTTACACGAAATAAGCCAGTAAGAGCAAGTTTAACAGAGCTAACGCTTTCATCCCTCCATTGCTCTTCAAAGGCCTAATGACAAGGTAGATTCCAAACAACCATAAAACGATGCCTGAGCTCTGTGACTCAGCTCAGCAACGTAAATAAGGTGGACCCTCACACTAGCTTTTGGTGAACATTACTTAAAGCCTGGAGTTCCCTGCACTTAGGACCTGTTGCAGATGTCTGGCTCAGGGTCCAGTCATCCCATTTAAGTGTGTTTTTGATGTTGACCTTGTGTGTTTTACTGGTATGTAGACTGTTCAAGTACTACACAGAATGTCACGCACATACTCTGAACTGGAGCTCTTGCTTCAACAAAACTCCCCGCTCCCCGAAGACGTGCACGTCTGTCAGATGAGATTGATGGGCCAGACACCTGACAGCACCAAGGCCACGGAGTTACAACAGACATGTTAAATGTTCACTTTTTAACTGTGCAGCTCTCGAGTGGCTATCTTTTGATGTGCTCAATTACCCTCCTCCCTATTGTTTCAATATCTGCAGCAGGAGTGCTGCCATAATCCTGTCCTGTAAAAAAGCAAAGGCCCCCCTCATTAAGGAGTTTTTGTAATTAGACAAAAGAGGCTGCAAACAACTCACAGAGCAGCATTACATCCTGCTGTCCTCAAGGCTACAAATCACTTACATATAGAGAACATTTACTGCCTACCATCTGGGACGGCTGCTTAGGGTCCCTGTCAGCTCACACAGCAAAAACGTCAGCACTTAACTGCTTGCACATGTATGTTACTTTTTTACATTTCCCACAATCAACAACAAAATGATGTTTTGATCAGTCTCAGTGATCTTCAAATGGTCTAATTTGATGTTTTCTTCACGCTTCTCTTCCAGACACCAAACTGGGCAGGTCAGGAAACTGGATTTTAGCCACACGTGGAAGATGGATCCATCCAACTCATTGTGTTACATCTTTTTTCCACACTTGTATCTCAAGGAGCACAGTGCTGTTTTGCACTTGGTTCAAGTCATCACCAATTCAATAAAAAGTGACCAACAAAACCATTTTCACCCATGATTGCCTTATTTCTGGACATTACAAACGGCGGTTGAGGTTTGAGTGGTCAGGCTTTTTTGTATCGGTAATACTTGATGAAGTTTTAATGTGCGCATTGAGTCACTGAGTGGGACAGTTAAGACTGCTGCGTGTGATGCAGGCTCATGTGTGCGCAGTAATGATGAATGGCTGTTTAGTCTGTTGGTTTTATGGTGTTTCAGTGGTTCGCTTCACCGTGGCAGGCGGTCTCGCTGAGTGGGACGTCAGCTGGAGGGGGCAAACAGAGGTGATGTACAGTTAGCAGTGGTCACACTCTCTGCCAGTCATTCTGCCCATCTGAGGACATGAGAGAGCCATAAAGAACCATTAGCCAGACGGACACAATCTTTTTAATGTCCCAACCCCACCCCCGCTCTTCTGTGCTTTCGACCTTCTCATAACTCAGTCCTCTGACTCTCTGTCCCTCCTTCTTTATCACAAACAGGCTTTCATTCCTTTACAGGCCTCTAATTTGATTCTTTTTACATGTAATTTAATTATTAAACAAGGACTTTATGTGGAAATACACCTGCTTTATTAGGCTAAAGCAAGTCTGGAAAGTGCACCTGTATGTGCACTTAAGTAATTCATCAGATGACAACCAGACTCTTTAACAGAAACACTGCATTGTTTTGTTTAGACAAGAAGAAACAGCTCAATCATAGGACTTACATGTATTTTCTCTGTTTACTTTTGAGAGTGGCCTGAAGAGTTTTCAACCTTTAAACTGATCCAACCAACTACAAGATGAATCATTACATCGTAACTAAAGAAAATGTACAAAACAGTGGCCATAAACATCTTTTAAGAGGTAATGAAGCTGCACTGCTTTATGTCAGTCAGTACTGTTTCCCATGCAGGTGGTTTATGCACCTCGTCCGTATCCATGGACAGAGAGCATGAAGCTCCAGTCATTCAGCACTGCTCTGTTTTTGTTTCCATTTGTTCTGTTTTCACCTATAATAAGTCAGAGCTGGCTGCCAACCGCAGTGCTTCAAGGTGGTAACTGCAACATGTCTGGACAGTGGAGCTCACTACATGTGTTTTCAGGAATAACATGCTAATTATTAATATTTAAAAAATTAAATCTGACCAGCATATTGACATAAGCTCCTGAAACGTTGGTCTCTGATCTTACATTTATCTCTAACATTACTATTCCTTTAAATTCAGACAAAAGTGGGATTGAGCACATTATCTTCATTCATTATGTTATTTATAGTTTAACAGTCAAAAACTCTTTTTCTCTCGCTTGGTTTGATCAGAATCCTTCAACAATTTAATTCAAATATTGCTAAATTGTCATTGGTGCACTACAGTTTGTGATATTACCATTTTTTACAAAAAGCCACACCCACTTCAAACAACAAAAACATAGATTAAAAACAGACATCTCAGCTAAAATAACTAAAACTGTTCTTACTGTGGCAGAAATGTTTGTGTTTAACCCTGTGGCTTATAGCTGCAGCTGATTGAGAAAATCAGTGAGTATATAATGTCATAACCTTTGGAGAATTTTAAAGGAATACTTCACCCACGAAATATTCTTTTGTTTATCAAATATAAACCCCCTTTGAAGTTGAATTTTTCAAGAAAAGTTTTCTGGCATGCCTCCGTGTGAACGAAGAATCCAAAAACAGAAAATTCTTAATGAATTGGATTAAAAGATGGACTATGCTTGACAACAGCAAAACATCCATTTACAAACTCTTCACAACATGCATACAAGCAGCGTGCCTAGACAAGTGTGCTTGAACTCTACACAAAGTTCAAACACACGGGCTTGCCCAGGCATGCTTCTCATCCATGTGTGATTTAGATAGTGTTTAAAATAGCAAGGTTTTCGCGAAAATGCACGTGTTCAGGAAGTACTGAGCATACTTGGATTATACTGCCCGAGTCGTGTGAGTTTGTAAAGAGATTCGATGTAGTTTTGCTGTTGTCAAACGCTGCCCTCCTTTAATTCAGTTCATCAAAAGTATTCTCCATTTTTGGATTTTTCGTTCACTGTGGAAGCACGTGACAAAAGCAAAGCTTTCTTCACAAATTCAACATAACACAGGGTGAGTAATTGATATAGATAATAATCATTTTTAGGGTGAAGTGTTCCTTTAAGGACGTTTTGACTTCCAAATTTGTTGCTGCTGTGTGCATTCAAGCTGACCTACAGCCTCTGTTTTCTGTAACAGAGCAAAAAAAAAGCAAACTTTTTGAAGCCTCCTTTAAGCCTACAGGGGTTGAGAGTTGTATATTCTAAAGACAAACTGTGGATGCACTTTAATATGTTATTATGATCATTCGATTTATGGTTGGGGTTCATAGTTGGTTCTTCACCAGCAGGTGACAAACAGTCTCCTGCTGGACTGAGGGTCAGTTTTTCCAACTTTTCTGGAGCTTTTGACCACGTCATGTAGTCTTCAACAACAGATAGAGATTTTGTTGTCTTGGATTTGCTGATGTTTATATTTCCTTTTTTCAATTCAAGCTCCAGAACAGTCTCTAAATGGACCTTGAGGTGAGATACTTTTGTCAACCAGACTTCTGGTGACACTAAAGTTGTATTTGTACATGTGGGCTGTGCCGTTACAGCTTTGTTTGTGAATGTCATGTTAGATTATTTCTGGACACTTTGGAAGCCACAGACATAGAAGGGTGCTAAGTATAACTTGAACTTTCCCACTTTGCCTCATTCTCATCCCCTGCCTGACATTTTCGCGACTTCCACATGACCACTGTGGCCTGGAACTTTTTTTTTTTTTTTTCTTTTCTTTTACCTTGTAAACTGTGACACCAGCCCACGCTTAAGACCATCGCAGTCTGGATGTGTGATGGACAGGGTGTACAGCAGCTCCCCTCATTGCTGTTATGGCACTGAGGGCTCGGAGCCAGACCATCCAAATGCTGACGTCACCTCCACTTATGTGCACTGCAACTGAGTAGGAGGGAGGGAGGGAGGAGAGGGGAAGGAGAGGAGGGATGGGGAGAATAAAGTGATTGGTTTACCGGCCCCCTTCTCCATGACACATCATGAAAATAAAAGTGCCGGAGGCCTAAATTATCACATTCACCTTAACCGTGCACTCTCAGATGTTGTTTTAGAGCGGAATCCAAACCAAAGGCACTGCCTGCGGCTAACAGCCCTCCTGACCACAATGTCTGTCACTGCTCTCTGGATAAATAAATAAACAAAGTCAGGACAAAGGTCACTATAGGTTTTGGCAAGGAAACCACCACGATTCCTCCTCTCTTTTTTTTTTTTCTTTACATATTGTTAGAGGTTTTCCCCCCACACATACTTTTTTCAATCAGCTCCAGTGACGAAATGGAAACTTGCACTTGTGTGTGTGTATAAGTGAGTGTATGTTTAACTGCCTGAGGGTAGAAATATATATTTTTCAGCAGTTTCTTTAGTGTTTAAAGTGTGAAACCAGAGTGTAAATTAAATTTTGGAACATTAAGATTGAAGGTCTGTGAGGGCACCAGACTTAAAGTAAGAGAAGGTTGGGTTTTTTTTTCAAATATAATTTTTGACACTGAAAACTTATAATTTTTCATCAGCAGACATTATCATTATATTTTCTTGTATATTTTTTTTGTTGATGCCACGCTAGTTTAACTGATGTAGACTGTCTGGCATGGACAATATAACTCTCCCATGTAAATAATTTCCTGAAATAAAAGATTAAGTGCCACACCTAGTGGCTGAAGGAGGTAGAGCATTCACAACTTGTATTGCAATCAGGATGGAGAGCAGTTGTTGAGGAAGGTGATAAAATCACAGAAAAGCCCCTTTTTTTTAAGCTGCTCACATGTATCCATCACCACAGTTTGACTCCTCTTCCAGGAGCCTCTGTCACTAACTTCCACAACACCACTGTCACGTCTCATCTCTGATTTGTAATTGACGAGCAGCCAGCGTTTGAATGTCACCGTGTCGTGGATGCTTGCCAGCCCTCTCATGTCTCTCCCCACCACAAGGTAAGTTGCGTCTGACTGAAGGACAATCTCTGTCTCCATTGACCATCTCGCATGTCTCCGCTGATGAGGTCGCGTGGGTCAGTGTGAGAGGCCCGAGTCTGGAAAACCCTGAATTTATTGAATGATTTATTCATGTCCCACAATTACAGCCTCCCCGATGATTATCATTAATTTGAGAGGAGGGGGGGGAGGGAGGGAGGGAGGCAGCGTGGTCCTGGGTGCGCAATAAAAGAGGCGTGACGAGATGGTTGACTTGCGGGCCCACATCATTACGCACATTATGTAGATAATTGCTTTTTTGGGGGGCTAACCTCTAATTATTCAATAGGGCTATCGTCAGCGGAAGAGCTGAACCGAGATGGTTAGATTGACTGTGTCGCAATTACTCACTTCATTTTCTTTTAAATCTTCAACTGAGACACTTTAATTTGAAACTTACATGAAGACATGCATATAAAAGCAGTAAAATGGTGTTATCATGTAAGAAACTGGGATCCCTGCTGAATTTTAAAGCAATATTCTGGATGTTGAAATAGAAACAATAAAGTTACTTCAGCCCGCCGCAGACAAGCTGCAATCCCATATCCCCTAAAATAAATTACATGAACTTTTTTTTTTCCTGTGGGATGTTTCCTTTCCAGCTTTTTGCGCTCACTAG
>JAPZEB010000025.1:22223364-22247366 GCA_029783705.1 Chaetodon striatus | reverse complement strand
TCTAAGATGTTCGCCAATCAGGAGCCTGAAAAAAAAGCTATTATTGAAGGGCTACCTGGAGCAGTGACCTCCGTGACAATCTGACGTCTCCTTCCTCGAAATAGTGGAATAGTAACTTTACATTTATATGTAACGATTGTCAAGTCCTGTCAGCAAGGTTCACCACTGCATGAAATGCCACCTCATTTGTGATGCCTCACAAAAGAGATGATGCTACACACTCTGCTGTTACAGACCAGACCAGAAACTCAGACCAAAACTGAGTTTCTGAACATCTTCACTCTGAACGGAGTTTTACAAAAGGGTCATTTTTCGTGACCTAAAACACACTTTGCGTGTGAAGAGAAGGCCAAAACTCGTAAAAAAAGAGCTCTGTTTACAAAAACACCCATGTCCATGTGGATTGGGCCTAAGGTTCACCGTTTTGGGGTTTTTCTCCTACACTGCAGAGAAAATAACACCACAGTTTGAGCCAACAACAATGGGAACTATACTTTCCGCAACATAACATAACTGGGGGCCCATTTACAGCTACACTTCAGCTGGACTCCAGAGAGGCCGGAGACATAGGAGCCACAGCGTTAACTGCCATTCCTGAGATGTAGCTGGTTCGTTAGCAATGCCTTTGTGTTGCATAATACCTTCCTGTATGTCCATATATTATGTTCTCGGGTCTGTGCTTTGCAAGAACTCCTTTCAGCAGCTAATGGACGGGTTGATATGAGCCATAAACCATATGCAGTAACTCCAGTGTTGTCCACGGGGGCTCTTATCAGCGGCCCAGAAGAGGCCCCGCACCAGTGTCTGTGGGTGTCAACCCACTGCTCTGCAGGGAAGATTTGTAGCAACGGTCACACAGTGTGCTACTTTATGTACAGCCAAATCTGTGTGAATGTGGTTGCTCTCTTTCATAATACCTCGGTTTTAACATACATTCCCAAGCCAAAGCATATCCTGTCATTCTGTATCACAAGCGAGCTCTCAGGCTGAAAGAATTATGAGCTGAAAGGCGACTATCAGAGCTGTCATTTAGCAGAGAGAAAGTGTTGAGAGGGTCAGTATGGGAGCAAGGCTGCATTCAAAACTTCCTCCCTCGGGGTGTATTACGGACCCCCCACTGCTACACACACACACATACACACACTCTAGCCACCAACCCAGTTGCCTTATCCCACTGCAGCAGGCTTTAAAAACACACAGAAACCCCAGCTTTGGCCGCTGCCAACCAACACCAGTCTGATCGAGGCCTGGGATTGCCAATATCCTGGAAGCGTGGTTTAAATATCACAGCTCAGTCAGTGCCAGCCTAATGTGCCACTAGAGACTCCTCTGTCAGAGGTAATTTTTTTTTGGTTGCCAATTGTGATTTATTTTTTACTGCATTTCTCGGACTGAGGAAATCTGTTACCAAATCCCATTGTTGTATTTCTCGCTGCTTTGTCACATCAAATTATGGCTGGAAGTAGAAGGCGATTGGATGTGCCTTTTCCAAGATCGTTTTAGTTTTAAAGTACATCATGGGAATTTGTGGGGCTGGAGGTGGATACCAGCCATGCATCATGGGCCTCAGCCAAATTGGTACTGAGGCTGTATAAAAGAACTAACGCAGGTTTTGCAACCTTTAGCTGGCAGCCCTGGCAGCCCCTCCGTGTCTCTCATTCAAGTTCTCCCTTTCTCGCTCTAATTCTGAGCTTGTGGGTATTTCCATTGCACAGTCTAACCAACAAAAAGACCAGTTGCTTTTGGCCTTTGTGCTTTACCGAGGGACATTTAATCATCACAGCTTTACTAACTGCACTTTCACATCTGCCAGACAATACAATGGACCCACCAAACCAAGCCCTGCTCCCAGGACATTACAGCCAGACGCAGAGTTGAATCGGGTTATTTCTCACAACTCTGCGTAATTGTGCGTACTATAGTGTTAGTGGAAGGGCTGTCTGTGCTTGACCACTGTCTGAGGCTTGAGCTGTCTGTGTGTATGCTGGAGCTGGCTAAGCAGATACAGGAGCAGTATATCACAGACTGTGTTCCTTGGAGTGAAGAAGCTAGGAGGACCGCTGACACATCTGTCATCGCTGCTCTTTCTCTGGGAGATGCTGATTGACAAGAACACCATCTCTGCTTCACCTAAACATACAGTGGTGCGCGGAGAAGCACCCAGGTGGAAAAAACAGCATTGAGGGAGTTGGGAAGAACATGGCAGCTCTGGCCTTTGCCATGAACTCCTGCCATCCACAGCTCCACACGACATGGCTGGGTGGCAGCGAGCAAGCCAAAGCTTCCATGTCAGCCAAACCCGAAGCCTAGAGAGTAGGTCAGAGCTGTTCGACTCAGCTTGGAGGCTAAGGATGGAAAAATCGGGCTTGTTTTCCCCCTCACACTGCCAGGCCTTTTACGACATGGACACTCCTGCTGCGCAACATCGGGTCTGGTTAGCTTTCTGGAGGAGGCTGAGGCTCTCGGTAGACTGATGAGTGGTCTCACAACCCGCCTCCAGCTCAGATAACGTAAAAGACCCCGTCTGGAACACGAGAGATTCATCCATCTTCACAAAATGATTTAGCACCCTTTCTTGACACAGTGAATATTCATGTAAATAAATAGAGTGATTACACATGGTGCTGTCAGCCTGCGGGGGAAGAGCAGTTGACTAAAGCTGACTTGAGGCTTTGAGTGTCCGTGATAAAATCGGCGGGATCCCTATCCAGACCGCAGCGGAGGGACCAGCTTCTGCCAAGCATGCGCCATTAGATCACAAGTGACGCTGTGTGACTCATCTCTCTGCTTCAAATGCACTTGACATGCAAACCACATGAAATTCAAGTGCAAAGTCAAACAAATAACAAAAGAAGTGTAACAGCGATACGGGTTACAGTGGAACTGGTCGACACCACTTCAGATCTTGCAACAGAGGTGGGACCCAGGCATCATTTTGCAAGTCACAAGTAAATCTCAAATCTTTGCAGTCAAGTCCCAAGACAAGTCCCAAGTCTTAAACTTTGAGTTTCAAGTCCAAAACAAGTCATAATGTGCTCTTCACAAAATGTAACACAATAATAGATAAGATTCACAAAAAATACAGAAATTATTTAAATTTAAACTTATTTGTTAAAACAAATTTGTTAAAACAAGTCCAAGTCAAAAAGCAAGTAGTGCTGACATTGCACTTTTATATAGCACCATTCACCAGAGCCACAACAGAATGAATTTTGTATGTTTCTGTCCTGTCGTGTTGCATTTAACTCATCTCATAGTGGAAAAATATTTAGAAAGTCTCTTCCCAAATTGGCTTTGGGGAAAGTATCAAGTATTTTCAAGTCAAAAGGCTCAAGTCCAAGTGAAGTCACAAGTCATTGGTGTTAAAGTTGCATGTTTTTTTATTTTTTTATTTTGTCAAGTGGAGTCAGAAGTCATCAAATTTCTGACTTGAGTCTGACTCAAGTCCAAGTCATGCGACTTGAGTCAGCGCCTCTGTCGTGCACCCTCAGCCACTTTAACCGCAGCTTTTGAAATTCCTCTCCGAGCTGAAACACAAGGCTTTCCCTCCTGTGTTCATCATATAACGCACGGCCAGAACCAGGCTGGGAGATAATGATGATAATACGTTTAAGTCACAGGAACAGCGGGCCTTCAGTAGGATCTGATGACCTCATTACTTCTCATTAGTTTCCCTGAGGCACCTAGATGAAGATTTTAAAGGTGGTCCAGAGGTTAATCCTGCAGGGAGAATGAACCCGCTCCCCTGTATCAGTTTCTGGAGCTGCTGGACGAGCTGCCCAACTGCCGACTCGGCCATTGATCGCTGTGGGAGCTTCTCCAGTGTCACAGATAGCCCACGCTGTCCCAGATAGCCTTTTGCCAGATAACTGGACAGAGGGATAAATGTCTGTCACAGTGATCCCTTCCTACCCACCGCATTCTCTGATGACCTCTGACCCTCCAGCTTTGCCTCCCTGCATTCTAATTCCCATGGAGCCACACTGATGTGTCATCCACCTCATCCATCTCACACTGTGACATTATTGCTTATCTTCTGTTTAGAAAACAACTATTTCCGAGCATTTGCGCCACCGCCTCACTGCGTCTGAAACCGACAGTGATGTTTTAATCAAAAACCTTGTCAAGTGCTACTGCTGCTGCAAGGATACAGTATTTCACACATCTGCGTTTCTCCTATTTACTGTCAATAACTGAGGATTGCACAACAGTGCTTGAGAGTACTGCCAGATGTTCTTGTTCCCCTTCTTACTCTTTTATTTTTTTGTTTGGGAGCTAAAAGTCTCTCAGGTGATGACAGGCCTGGGAAGTGTGAAGGGTAAAAGACAGCTCTGCGCTTTCCAATTAGCTCAGTGATTTATTAGCCTGCTCCTTGTATTGGGTTTGTCTTATATCAAACCTGACTGATTTACTTTCACAAAAAAAAAGAAGTGGATGAGAGGCAGACCACTCAAAAAAAGGACAGCAAAACGCATTTATACCTCTCTTAGACACACATTCCACATCAAAATCTCCACAGCACTGTAAAACTCCAGAGATCCAAGACATATGTTGAGATATAAGATAAAATGGAGCAAAATAAATACCATGATAAGATAAATGATATCAGATGATTGAATTAATGTCATGAAAATGATGTGAGAACACAGGAAATTACAAAAGAGATCAGTGATTTATGGTCAGTGTATCTACGTTTTTCATAATGTGGAGCACAGCTTCATTGCAGAGTGGGCCTATCTCCAGCCATATCTGATTGGTATGTGTGTGTTTGTGCATGTGTGTGTGTGCGTGTCCACGGTTTGTTTAGACTGGTCGGGAAAGCGTGAGACCAGAGTGAGTGGGCAGAGGCCATACTTTAGGGTTCAAAGTAAAGCGGGGAGGGACCCCCTCGTTTTGGAGGAATGTCGAGGAGGAGGCCTGATGGTTAGCTGGAGATGGTGTAATTAAGGGGTGTGATTGTGAGAACCTTCCCTTCCCCGGGCCCTGCAAGGGTCACAGATAAAAGAGCAGCCCTCAGCCTCCGTTGCTCTCACATGTGGAAAATCACAGTAACGCAGGTTTACGCACAGAGAAACGCACGCACGCACAAATGCATGGTTGCGACACCATGCGATACACAATCGGAGGAGCGGATGACATCCTACCTGGGGAGCCCCCTCCAAGCCGTGGCTGCAGGTTACAGATTGTGGTTCCTTGACATTGGGAGCATATTGGGCAATAGAGCCACACAGAGCCTCTGAGAAACGTCATAAATTAGCCAGTTCTGGGAGGCTCCTTCTAATCATGTGGGCCTGTGCATCGCCCTGTTGGTGTGGTTGTTGTAATTTGGCCCTGCCTGACGTGCTATTTGCAGAGTGAGAGCTTGATGACACATTGCCGTGCCTTTCTTTTGCAAGCGCGGCGCTGTGTGTCATGCGCAGCGGCAGGGTGTGGCGTGGGAGGATAAGTGCGCTGTTGTGTTTGCTGACTAAACGCATCAGCATTTGTTTGGCAAGGCGGCGCGAAAATGTTGCCGTCCCCCCACCCCATCCACACCCCCACGCCTCTCCCTTCCTAACCCACCTTCCTCTTTTTCATATCGTAAGCCAGAACTTTGAGGATCCACACAGCTGGCCGGCATTGTGATGATGAGCCGTCATTTGCACTTAAATGAAAACATGACTTCCCAATAATGTTCAGATATGGAAGCAGACACAGACTGGAGCAGTGTGGACAGACCTAAAGGGATGGATTCTCCCTGTCGCAGCACACCACTGCATTTGTCCCCCCAGTACAAACATCAAAGTAGCACCATTTACCATTTACAACATAAATTGATGCAGAGAAGACACAAATTGGAGCATAAAAATATCAGCATAATGTAGGAAATTCAGTGTTTGATGCTCAAAATTTCTTTGCAGAAGATCCCCAAACCCCTCAGTGTTGAAAAAAACCTGCCCTCGTGTGTTTGTATCCAGGCTGTTGGATGTTTGTGCAATTTGTTCAAAGAGGTCAGTGTGACATAATCCCTCACTGTCTGCTGTTGTGTTTTCATGTTGTTGATTTGCTCACTCTGAACAAGAACAGGAAGATGAAAAATAAAATACCTGTCAGGTGAAACAAGTTTTTTGAAATACACTTGAACCCCTGAGAGAAATGATTCACAGGGCATCCACAGCTTTTTTTTTTTTGCGGGAAAGACAGCATAATCCTTTCAAGAACCCCCCTTCCCCAAACCCCTTAGCTTTCGATCAACTCCAGATGAGAGGGTTTGCTCAGACCCTGATGACTCTCCTCTGTCTCTCCTTCTTCCTCCAGGGTGCAGGATAGAGAACTGCGAGTCCTGCTTCAGCAAAGACTTCTGCACCAAGTGCAAGTCGGGCTTTTACCTACACAAAGGGCGCTGCTTTGATAAGTGCCCCGAGGGCTTCGCCCCACTGGAGGACACCATGGAGTGCGGAGGTACGTGAAACAGCACTGATATGTGCACAAAGTCTCAAAAAAGTAAACAACCTTGTCTTTAACCCCTTTCTTTACCTGTGCACAGTATTCTATAACTTCTCAGCTGGCCTGCTTATTTTGGACAAGCAGTTGAACTGGGACCACACACAAAGAGGCTATAGCATCCCAGTAAAGCTCCTTTGCCCTGTATTAAAGCTTGACCCAGGGTCTTTGAGTTGCCTCTAAAGTGCACTCTGCGGTGGTTTCACTGCACATCACTGTGTCTGTGTGTCTCTGCAGAGGGCTGCGAGGTGGGCCAGTGGAGCGAGTGGGGAGCCTGCACCAGGAGAAACAAAACCTGTGGCTATAAGTGGGGTCTGGAGACCCGGACGCGGCACATTGTAAAGAAACCACCCAAGGACACAATACCCTGTCCCACCATCGCTGAGTCCAGGATGTGCAAAATGGCCATGCGGCACTGCAGGAGAGGTAAGGATGTTTTTCAGCCACATGTTGGTGTGTGTGAGAGAGATATTCTGTCAGTCCGTCCCAACTCCATCCATGTTCACTTAAAGGTTTACACTACTCTGGTGAGTATTAAAGAAAACAGCCCACTTATCCCATAGGGGAACTCTTTCCCCTTCTCAGAGTTCCACCTGTTTCATGTAACCCTCGTACCTTCCACTCAGCCTTGTTTTTTCACCGTCTGTGTTTTTGAGGTGCACGGTGGCGTTCCCGTGCATGAAATATCAGTATTTTTCCACGCCGGCCTTGTTCGAGCCAGCCCTTTTTCTGAGGTATATTTTTCCCCCCTCTCTCCCATCTCCCTTCCCTCTCCTCAGTGGAATTCTTCAAAGTACGAACTGCAGGTTTCCTCAATGGCCGTCTCTGTTTCCTCCCGTCAGCTCGAGAGATATTTGCGGTGCGCACAGCATGTATGTCAGGCCATTAAATGAGAAGTCAAATCTGGAATTTCTCTCTGTGTGAATACAGCTAAGGGAAATATTTTTTTTTCAAAAAGTAAACCATTTCTCTCAGACGGTCCAAACACACCATTTGGGGTGATGGCCTCAGTTAGCAGTGCTTTTAAAATAAATGTCTTTTCCCTTAATGCACTTTTACGTCTCTCATAAACTTTGGATTAGGATAGGCCAAGTGTAAATATTTAATTCACCAAATAAGGAAGCAATTACAGTGGCAGATATCATTCATGCTGTCAAAAAAAGAAAAACATTGTTTAACAGAAAGAGGAAAATATTCTAACCTCGAGGATTTTTCTCCATTTTTGGCCTGGAGTGTTGGATGGGAGGATCATTTAGTGAAGTGGTGAAAGAGTAAATAAACTTGAAATAAACCCTGATAGTTTCTCATATTTCAGCGCTACCAAGGCCCTCGCTGCTCTCTGGGTTGGAAACTGTGATTCCATGGCACATTTAGTTCCTAAAGCCTCGTCCTGTTTGTCAGGGAAATTCTCCCCAGCCCCCGCGCACCTCTTCATGACTCTTCCGTGCCTGCTTGACCTTTTCCAACAAACTTTATGACCTCCTTTAATTAAAATTTGGCATTGTTGCGCCTGGTTACTGCCGTTAATTATCTACAGCATGAGGTCACTGATGGGAAGTTGTTGTGAAGTCTAAACTGAGTGCATAGCAGAACCAATCTTCTTCAGTGTTTTATAAACCTACAGCAGACTCCCTGCTACTGTCCATCGCAAAGCTAGTACAGTTCCTTATCCAACGACTGAGTTACATCTCTCTTAGTGGCCTCAGCTGTGTGGTTAAAAGCTGCGTGTAAATGTGTCACTGTGTGTGCATCTTAGGACTCTCCGGGCTCGTGAAGTGCTGCGGTGGCCCGTTTAATAAAGGTAAATTTCAGACTTAGACATGTGTTGTTAATTTCCCACCGCTTGACCGCCAGTGAAAAATCCCCACTTGGCAAAAGCCAGTGAAATGCAACACTCTTCAGTTCAAATAAATACAATGTAAAAATGTAAGCTGCTGTAGTCGAACTCGAGTGAGATCGAGTGGTGTCGCATGGGAGCTACACCGACTGACATTGTAAAATAATCACTTCCCGTGAGTGATAATAAAGCATGGTCCGATGGGAGGAGAGGCCACCCTCTGAAATGCAGGTGATCAGGAAGTGGAGGTTCAAAACTATGGCTGAGTTCAAAATGAAAAACCTTGTGACCTTTTAGATTAACACAAATTTCAAGGACTTTGCAAGCTGTAGGTCCCGAACACTACTTAAAGAGACAGTTCAGTCCAGAATCAAAAATGCATATTTTTCCTCTTACCTGTAGCGCTCTCAGTCCAGATTGTTTTGGTGTGAGCTGCTGAGTGTTGGAGATATCGGCTGCAGAGACGTCTGCCTTCTCTCAGATTTAATGCAACTAGATGGCACTCAGCTTGTGGTGCTCAAAGCTCCCAAAGAAATTCATTAAAAAGAACTCAACAGCAATGTCTCTTTCCAGAAATCATGACCTGTTACAGTGTAGGTGACCTCAACCTTGAGTGAAGTATTTCATCCTGCAGTCTCGGGCAGCCAGGCACACCCTGGCTTGGCCTCTTTCTACCCTGGGTCAAGGGCCACTGCAGTGCTTTACTCTTTTCACACTAAAGAATAGTAACTGACCTCATGCGGGAACTCCTGCCCCTTTCTCAAACTCTTGTACTCTTTTCACACTTTAAGAGTACGAACCTAAAACTCAAGATAATCCTTAGACTTTATTGTGAGCAGTTTCATGTAGGACCTATTTTCTTCTACCAAACTACACCCACCAATCGGATCACCTCGAAAAAGGAGGCGTGCATCTATTTATGGACAAGAGACAATGCAAACATTAATGGTGTTGTCCTCGGCTCAGCTGTAGGGATAGGAATCCGATCCAGCTGAGAACCAGCTGCAGATTTTCCGATCCATCAGAATTGCATGCCTCCATGCTTATCAATTCCTTTTATCAATGCTGGCATGTTTTTTTCTGGCAGTTGTACATTACAAAACAATTTCATCAAATTCATATGTCTACGCTGCTGGAAACATGCAACAAGAAGTGGCAAAGAGGACAAAACAGTCCCAAGCTTGGCTTCATTTCATGAAGAGAGATGACAACAGTGCTGCTTGTAATGTCTGTACAATGGTCATTCCAAGTAAGCAAAACACTTTTCAAGCAATATGAGCATAAATTAATGGAATGACATATATTTGACACTGTATGCATGAGTGCCACTGCTTCCCTACCGAGCAGTAGGTCTATTATTAACAGTAAATATCCTATGTTATGATGACATTAGCACCATGTAGGTGGGCTTAGCAGATATTTTGCTCATCAAATATAATAAAACAGTTACACTGATGCTGAAAACCTGTGGATGCCTCATCTTTTCCACACAGAAAATCGATCAGAAATCAATAACGACTGTGATAAATATCTTTACTAATAAACAGAATCAATAATGGCATTGGTATGAATAAAAAAAAAAAAAACCTTAATAATTCCCATCCCTACTGAGTTATAATGTTAGTAAGCACAGTGGTGCTAGGTGAGTTAGCAGTACATGCACACTTCCTTCTGCGTAGTGATACGACTGGTGGCTGTAGGTTGGTTGGAAAGAAAATAGTTCCAACATGAAACTGCTCACAACAAGGTCTGCGGTCAGCTAGTTACATTATATTCGAGAGAAGGCAGACATCGTCCTCAGCTGATGTCTACAATACTTGGCAACTCACACCAAAACAATCTAGATGATAAATAGCACTGCAGGTAAGAGGAAAAATATGTATTTTTGATTTGAGGGGTGAATAGTCTCTTTTAAATGAAAGGATTTGCAATGCAGCAATGAATCTTAAATTTAGAAAACTGTAACCTCAACATATGGATATTATATTCACAAGGAAATATAGATATAAGGAGTGCTTATAATGATCACTTGGAACTTAAGACAGTCTAAAAATGAACATTTTTATCAGCTCTTCTCAGCGGACACCAGACACCAATGTTTAGGATAAGCATAGGATTATATAACTGCAGACCGCAAAGATGCTGTGGATTAAATGGAGACAGGAAATAAGAGGACACAGCATGTAGGTATACACTATTTATGGCAGTGCTTATCTGATCACCCGGGCTTGCATTTCTACATATCTACGTATTTAAATTACACTGGACGTCATTGACAGATCCCTGTCTCCCAGCTTAGCCGAGACGCACAAGGACGACGTGAATGATCTTCTTCTTTTCCCTCTGTGTCGGCAGAGATCTAATCCCTCTGTAAAACACACACAAGTCAGAGAGAGTAAAGCCCAGATAATGTCAAGAGGCGAGGCATTCACAGCAAACATGACGAGTTGTGTAAACCGTGTCTGATGTGTTCCGTACTAGTTGCCGATCAGTGTAAACACCGTATATCATTCGCACTGCTGGGATTCATTTGCTGTTCTCGGCCGGCGTTTGCCAGGACAGCAGTGTCCTGATAATGCACACTGTCCCCAGAAATGGCGAGGAAAGACTGTGTGGAGGACAGGGACAGACAAAATATGTGGTGGTACACTGTCAAAGATATTTCCATCCAGCTGTCAAGCTAATGTTAAGCAAACATTTGAAGTTTGGCAAAATAAAATGGAGCTTTGGTGCGTTTCCACCAGCTGTGCTGCACAGAGCATCTGAAGCCATATTGAATAGTTTGACCTGCTTGTTTGTTTTTGGCAGTGAGATTAAACAACTGCAGCGTTATTTATTTGGAAAAAGTGTTCCCATGGCTATTAATCACATTACTTCCGAAAACATCAAGTGATTAGGAAAGCGTCCATGCAATGTTGATGAAAATCTTTGTCAAATTCTACCAGCTGTTTAAATTTGATTTTCGTTTAATGGAAAATGTGCAAGACAATCTCTGGAGGAATAAAGAAGTCTTGTCTCGTGGCTGCTTGGCTGGCGTGTGTGCCAGCCGTTTACATTGTACCCTTGAGACGGTAAAACGCTCTTCTATCCTCCGGATCCCTGGAGTAGTGCTCTGAACAAGGCTATAAACAATAAAGAGACTTTATTAATAGCTGCTCCGGCGCTATCACCATTGACAGACTGGGTTCCCCCCACTCTGTCTTGTGAGCTGATGGGAGGAGAGGAGAGGAAAGGTGAGGAGAGCGATAACGCCGCTGCCTCCTGCTGTTCCACACCGATGCCATTAAGGAATTTTCTACAGATATTTCCCAGCAACCCCTGTCACCAGATTCACTGGTTTACAAAGTGACACATGTGACAAGTTTGATTGCTCTTTCTCTGCTTCTTTTATTTTTTTCTGCTGCTCCATCAATCCATCTGTGCGTTTTTTTTCCTTTCTTTCTCTCTTGCCCACCCACTCTACTATAATCTTTGAACAACAGCTGCTTCTGCCAGTGACATTAGATCTTGTGTAAACAACTTAAAATGTGAAAGCTCTCCAAACTCCCGCTCTTAATGTAATCCCTGATTTGGGATTTAAAAGGGACTAAAGTCCAACACAAACGTACCATTGCAGCTCGGGCTAATTTCCGACAGTTTTTCACAAATCGGCTTTCAGATTCTCAGACGGCACAAAAGTCTTTATGGCAGCAGGCAGGAGTGACATTTGTGCAGCTGTGTTTGCTTGATTTGTAGGTAAAAGTGGATTATTTTGAGGGGCATTTGTAGTGCAGGAACCTAAAGTTAACCCAAATAAGAATATGAGTTTTACAATAGAAGTTATAGAGCAGTAAAAAATTTATAGCTTAGCAAATTTTGGAACTGATAACAGAAACACATTAAGGTTTTCCAGAACAATGTAGTTCAATTTACACTTTAAATGCTACTACGAGCCCATGAAGACTCACAGCCTGCTGACCTTATGGAAAGAAAAAGGCAAGGAAAGCAGAAAGAGTAAGTGCAAAAAAGAAGGAGCATAATGATTATATTTGGCCATTGGATAATGTACCTGTACTTGGACAGCTACGGGCCTTTGTGGGAGTATTGATCTCCTGTGTGTGTAACCAGAGAAACCATTTCTGCTGTAGGGCTCAATCGAGGCCAAGCCCTCCATCCCATCCGTCATCTGAATGCTCGGATCCAGCCACCACTAATACTGTCTGTCATAACTTCTGTGTGCAGTTTGTGTTTGTTCTGTAACTGTGATAACTACCTTTTGTAGCCATGATGCCCAGTCTATTCCCTCCGCCATCAATTTGAAACCCTGGATAAACAAGTTTTGTTACACGTTCTGTGGCTGGGGTGTAGAAGAGGATAAACCCACCTAGACTCAGTTTACCACCTCATCACTCCTCCGCAGTGTGACATCTGAAGGCCCTGCAAGGTCTTTGTCTGTATTTAAGGCCTTGGACATGACAGAGAGGCGGGCAGTTGTTTAATTTACCGCAAGAGCACCTACAGTCTGGTGCAGGGGACCAAAGTGAAGCCAGATCCGCCCCAGATCGACCAGACCCCAGGAAGGTTTGGTTGACTGGTGGGATTTACGCCAGGTTCTGTCTGAAGCCAGTGTGGTTCTGCGGTGAATCCACAGCACTGTGGACCTCCTGGTCCTCACCGTCTGCGAACCATCTGCGCCTAAGTCTCTGCTCCTGTAAAACGATGCACAGAGCAACGGTGATTGCCTCAAATCCGCTGTGGAGGAAGCTCAACCGCCTTGTCTGTAGTGCACACTGCTCGGGACACCATACGATTCCGGTTTCTGGCAGCCTTCGCATACGAGCAAGCAGTTAATGCGCGTGCATGCGTGTGAGCGTGTGACACACAATTTTGGTGTTTATACTCGCTGAGCCAAGAGGTTTAAGCTCTGGCGAAAGATGCCATTCACTTCTGAGCGTTTTAGTTACGCAGTCAGTGTGATCACATCTGAGTCTGGCCTGTGTTTGGCTTGGAAAGCCGACATCCAAACACATTTCTGGATGTGTTTTTGTCAGACGTTGCCGTCTACCATCAGGCCAGCTTTTTTTAAAAAACAGATGCACGCTTTCAACTTGAGGCTAATTGATGGAGCGTGTTCTTCTCGTCTCAGCAGAAGAGCTCACAGTGCAGTTTGTCCAAGCCAAACAACAATCGAGCCCTGCTCGAGCCACCACTCTGATGTCTAACCAAAGCACTCGAGAACAGAGGTTTGCACTTCTGTTCCTTCATGTACTTATCTCATTATTCCAATTAATGTTCCCCGGGTGTGCTCTACGGGAAGTCAGGACTGTTGGAAGGGAGAGCTGGTGCACAGATGACAAGTCCCACTCTCATTTCTGCCACGGTGGAATGACGGGTGGTGATTAACGGCGATCTCTGGCCTGGGTAATATCATGGACAATCCGGATCAGTTCTTCCCGCCAGCGGGAGCGGAGTGAGGAGCGTTTTCCCAGGACAGAAGGAGAGCACTAATTGGCAGCCGACCTGTAATAGTGATTATGTGTGCCTCACACCGCAGCCTGTTGTGACTGAGGGAGCCACAGCTTAATCTTCATTTAATAAGGCCGCTCCGTAGGGGCTGACACAGTAGCTGGTGAGAAGGCCTCAGAAGTACCATGCCTCCTCTGGACAGCATGGATGGCCTGGCTCCGGACACAGGGCCCTGGTTGGCGTCTGACTGGGACAACCCGCTCGCACAAGCTTGCATCGTTCATTAATTTAATTAAATGCTGCAGAAATCTGGTTGTGAAGATGAAAAAAAAAACAACTTGCAAACAGAGACATAATGATGATTTCCTCATGCCGTACACATGGCTGTGAAACTGCAAATCTGAGATGACAGAGTGTTTTGGAAGCTTTGCACTGTGCTGTAGTGAATAAGAGTATGGGTGAAGAGGAAAGACACATCAACCTGTCATTGACTTGGCCAGGTCTCCAGCATCCCAATGCCAATGGCAGTTATGGTCACCGCTGCGGTCGCAGTCACAAATTAACACAAGTTCTGTTTCAACTATAACATATTTGCGAATCTCTGCCATAGATTATTCTTTTTTTTCTCCCCCGTCTCCGCACTTATGTTTCATATCTCCTCCTAACCAGATGAAAATTGATTATCCGGGCTCATGTCTGGACAGGCAATCAACACTTGCTTTATGCTGATGTTCTCAAACCAAACTTTTGGGTTTATTTTTCTGCCTCTTGCGCAGTTTAGCGGTGTTAAATCTTCTGTCGGAGGAGAAAGTCATTACCAGTAGTCTGTGAGACTTCTCTGCCCTGGGTACATTCCTTATTGGGGGGGGGGTGGGGGTGGGAAGGGGGACGATGCTGGAAGCCGGGAGGGGAGAAAAAGAAAGGGGGGGGGTCTCTGATTAACTTCCCACTAAGTGCCCCTGCACTCTGACCAAAATAAATATGGCTGCTGTCATTTTGTCAGCAACTGTCTTCAGAGAGCAATATTTGAAACACCCCATGATCCTGCTGGCTTTTATATGGAGAATCCATCGTCATACCACAGGCATGAGCCATAAACATGTGGAGGCCTTTCAAAGACCAGGGGGTGGAGGGATGGAAGGAGGGAGGTGGAAGAGGAGGGGTCAGCGGCGCTCACTGGGGCTCCATACTCCACATTATTGTCATCTGGTCTTTTCCAAGCAGGAAGAAAGAGGAGGGGTGTGAGTGAAGGGTGTGTGTTTTTTTCACACTCTTTGGCCCAGTTGAGTTGTGGTTTTGCTGAACTGCCTTTTGTAGACTCATGTACACACATTAGATGCAGCAGTCCTCTTATTTGTTTGACTCGCTTTATTGTGAAGTGTGCATCCGTAGTAACGCTTTCCAATAAATCCAAGCTGGTGGATGTAGGTATCTTTCTAGAACACACTTTGATGTGGAGTAGATATCCATCTGAGAACCAAACATGAAAAAAAAGGTTGTTTATATTCAGTTGTGACTTCAATCTGCATAGTTCTATAAAATATGACCGAAGTGGATAATTTTTTAGAAATGAAAAGCTGTTTGCACATATTGTTCAGCGTGACTTTGTCAAAGAGGAGGAACACTGCAATAGTTGCGAGGCTTCCGTTGTCGTTGTTCTGGCAAAGGAAATGAGGCATATGGGCCGACATCAACAGCCCCATCAAAAACAGACGTACACAAACAAACAAAGTGGCAGCAAACTGGAGGGGGGAAAGAAGAAGGAGGAGGAGGAGAAAAAAGGGGGGAGGAAGGGGAGATACTGTACAGAAGTGGAATGTTTTCATGTTCTCATGCCCCANNNNCGGGAGCTATTTCCCCCCGCTGAGCAGTATATGGGCTGATATTGCCCATGACACGGTTGGGGCTGTAAAGCGCGCCTTCGGTGAACGCTCCCTTGATGGGCAGTTTGAGCTGTTACACCCTGTGATTTTTTTTTTTTACAGCAGACGAGACACGGTCTGTATCTTTACAGGGATGGATGGCAACAGCTTGTGATGAGATCTTTGAAGTAGGTTTGGGCTCATATATGGACTTCTATTTGGGCTTCAATAAAATATATGATGACTACCTGCCAGAGACATCAACTTGTCATACGATGGAGGTTTGCCTCGTAGCACAGTCAGTAATTATTTCCTCGTTGTATATCAGAAGGCTGAGAAGAGAAATCGATACAGTTAGGTGTTAAAGGATTTTACAGAGCAGCTTCAGTGGTGGCAATCTGTAAAACCTGTAATGAAACCAGCTTACCCGGCTTTAAAACATTTCATTAGTATGGATTTGGATTGTGCTATGATGTTCCAAATTTTTAGAGGTTCCTCCACCCTGACAGGCATAAAGTTCTAGGAAAACATTGAATTTTGTACTTTACTGGAAGTGTTTGGAACGGTGAAATGTAACGGTATCAAATACACAAAATATCATCTGTTTTCTGCTTCAGTCCATTAAAACATCCAGAGCTTATATCGGTCTGACCCTAAGCTGGAGTGGGGCCCTGTGTCGAGGTTTCTCACCTCATATTTAGATAACCCCAGCTGGTCAGAGTGGGTTCTGTCTGATGGTGCTACATCCTTGCACCTCCTCCCTCTGTCTGCCAGACCTCCAGTCCGACACTGCTGCCAGCTCTCCTGTGGGCCGCAAACACTTTCATCTCCACATCTCCACCACACCAGGCAGACGAAGATGCACACAAACTTGCAGACACACACATTTCACGCAGCCCAAGTGCGAGACACACGTAATAGACACCGCCAAACAATAAAACAGACCTCACAGGCAGAACAAGTCACCACATTATCTACTCTTTTCCTCGTCCCTGTTTCCATTCTCTTTTCCTGTCTCGCACTTGAATGACACCCTCTCGCTCATGTATCGCATATCACGGTGCGAAGCCGTCTAAGGAACAATATGCATGCCATAGAGGATGATGTGTTCGCGTGGCGTGCATTGTTTGAGGCAGCGCTGCATGCACTGGAGTTCTCCCTCTCCAGTGGTCTGGCTGAAGGAGAAAAGAAGGAAGGCGAGGAGGCAAACGGGGGAGCCTGAGAACATCTGGTGCACAGTTGCACTGGCTCAGTCACCAGAAGCCCCTCTCCTCTCCTCCCTGCTCCTCTACACCTCTTTCCACCCTCCTTCCTTCTCTTTCTCCATCTCTGGCGGGCGTCTTCATAGAGACATCACAGCTTTTAATTACAGCTGGTGATTCAGACAGAGGCTGTGGCTTCTGACCCACTCATGTCCAGGAGCGTGGACCCAGCACACAGACATGCAGACACAACAAAGCAGCAAGTATAGACCTGCCGGCCTTTGGCTGTGTGTACGTCTGGGTGTTTTTCTGCGTGTGTGTGAATTAACAGTGACAAATACAGGGGGGATGCAGACTAAAAGCAGAGCCATTACAGTGGTAAGTAGAGGCCAGAGCCAACTTACTGAGGTTGTAGAGAACTGCACTCACAACAAGAAAAAAAAGCTAAACACTAGGATGATGTCACAGGTTTGCAATTTCACAAATACTTACCTTAACATGTTTTCTCACTGCATAAAACATAAGCACCAATCAGCTAAGACACAAACCTGTCTGCAATTATAAACTGCGTATCTGGGAAGTGAAAGGGAAGTTACTAGTCTGGGGCCAATACCTGTGAGGGTATTTATCCATGGTGCAGACTCGAGTCAGACCTGAGCCACAAATCTGATTACTTTAGACTTAACTTGACAAAACAGACAGGACTTGCAACTCAACTTGGACTGAACACCAATGATTTGTGACTTCTCTTGGGTTTAGCCTTTTGACTCAATGCACTTGGGCATGTAGACATGGTCAAGACGACCTGCTGAAGTTCAAACCGAGCATCAGAATGAGGAAGAAAGGTGATTTAACTGACTTTGAATGGTTGTTGGTGCCAGACGGCATCTCTAGGTTTTAAAGAGAATGGTCTAAAGAAGAGAAAATACCCAGTTAGCAGCAGTTCTCTGGGCGAAAATGCCTTGTTGATGCCAGAGATCTTCGGAGAATGGCCAGACTGGTTCAAGATGATAGAAAGGCAACAATTCGCACCAAAATTGGACAAGAGAAGATTGGAAAAACATTGCCTGGTCTGATGAGTCTCGATGTCTGCTGCAACATTCAGATGGTAGGGTCAGAATTTGGTGTAAACTACATAAAAGCATGGATCCATCCTGCCTTGTATCAAGGGTTCAGGGATGGTGGTGGTCTAACGGTGTGGGGATATTTTCTCGGCACACGTTGGGCCCCTTTCTGACCATGTCCATCCCTTTATAACCACAGTGTACCCATCTTCTGATGGCTACTTGAAATCACTGAGGTCCAATGGCCTCCAAAGTCACCAGATGTCAGTCCAACAGAGCACCTTTGGGATGTGGTGGAACAGGAGATTCACATCATGGATGTTCAGTCCTGTAGTTATTTCTTTAGTGGTATTGGTGTTTAACACCTCTACTGCTAACACAGCAGTTGTGACCTCCAACTGATTTTGAGCATGGCAGATTTTTTAAATGCATTTTGAGATGTTGAGTGATCTGTTGTGTGAGAAACACACATGATGCCGCTTTTTCAGTAAATGTAACATGATGGCTCGCCGAGGAAAATCTCAAGACATGATTGAGTGGTCGGTGTCATGAAACTCAACCCAGTCCCAGGTACCATATCAAATCCCTTCAAACATAAATGCTCCTTCCCGCTGGGTGGCAAAGTTCAGGACCGTGATCCCGACAGGCCTTGAGACATTTCTTTCGGATTAGTGGGAGCTTAAACATCCCTTTGATTTGATTCCTTTCTCCTTCTCCTGCTGCATCTCTGGCAGATGCTGCTGCCTTCTGGAGTACACAAACCTCTCCTTGGCGAGGTGAGACCCTGAAATGACCGTTGAAATTGCACTGTAATCATACGCAGCTAAAAACAACAAGAAAATGTCTGCCATATGCCCCAAAGCCCTCTGTTTGTGTTTTAGTGAGTTGAAGGGGGATTATTGACAAAAGTGGGAGAGCAGTGCCTGGATAGAGGAGCAGAGCAGTGGTGACTCTTATTGCCTGTGTATGTGATCAGATCTGTCAGAGCCACTCAGCTGTCTGTCCGCCTGGTGTTTGACAAGTGTTTGATGCAGCACAGGCCTTAGAGAGGATCAAGCCCTTCCTGAATTGGCTTTACCTCTCTCCCCGTGCAACAGGAGCTCTGCTAACACATCAAACACACCCTCCAACCCCCTCTTTTCCGCTGTGAACTAATGAACTATTTTTATCAAAAAATATGTGCAGTGTGTTGGATCATCAGAGGAGACTGAACAACAGTGCCTTTTGAGAGTTAGTCGAACAATCAAAGAAAACAAAAAGCGCCGGCCAGACTTGATTCCCTCATCACTGGCCATTGCACGGGGATTGCGGCATGATCCTGATGGCCCCTGTCTCTGTTTTAGTGTCTAAGCCCGTCTGACTTAGCTTGGCTCCCCGCTTGTTAGGGTCTGGTCCTGTTTTGGGACAGTTGTGCTCCATGTCCAAACATGTGAGGGATTTCCTCCTGGGGTTTCCCAGTAGAGGGAAGGGCGGATAAAAGGACTTGAGCAGAAATGAGATATAAAGCGGGAATCATACTGGACAATTTCCTCCTATATCCTTGCCTGTTCCCTTACAGACCCACAGAGACCAGAAGGATGCAGACCAGGTGGAATTAGAGAATGAAGAGTGTGTACGCACATGAACACATGATGTACGCATGCATGTGTAGATGGCGACTGTCTGGATCACACATTGTCATTTTGTTCTGTCTCAATATAGCACCCTGCACCCCTACGTCAAGCTTTCTGCTCTCACGGGGCACATATGCAGTTTACAGTGACAGCGGTGGCAGATTTATCTTAACCTCACCAGTTGATTATCCATCTGGAAGACATGAAAGTAAAGAAAAAGCATAGTTCCTATATTGCCATGTAGAGGTATTACAAGAATTGTAAGATAAGGACAATTGTAATATCAGACTTTTATTGCATGCAAACGTTATCATTTTGCAGCTTAACATATATACTACTTCATATTTTATATTTTCAAACAGCATGTTTTTAGTTTTACATTACAACAGACTTTAAGAATTGAGACTATCCGATGTCTGACAAATGTAACATTATCTCGGGTGATGAGTCTGGCCGGGGTTGCTCATCCAGTAAAGAGCAGAACAGAGCTGCTAACATTACCCTAAACTCAAAGCATGCAGGACCAGGCTACCACACAGTAGAGAAACCCCACGCAGTGGATGTGCTGGTCTTGAACAGAACTATTTTTTTTTAACATAATCTGGAACCCCACAAACTAATTTTGTTAGGTCATGCCATGCTCCTTGGCCTTATGAAGGAATGCTCAGTTACTAGCTAGTAAGGTAGTTAGCAGGTCATGCTGTCGATCGTAGCTTCCCTTAGAGCAGACAACAGTGGCACCCCCAAAAAACTTTCACAGGGGTGGCCAGAGGGAGAACAATGTTGCAGCAGCACACCAAAACCAAACACCATAACCGTATATCAAGAATTCTGTTATGCTGTCATAGTATGGCATAGTAGGCTAGTTCAAAACTATGTCACTGTGTCTATGTTATGGACTACTGTATGTTCAGGACTATACTGATGGTAAGGAACAAAACATTTACTGGAAACAAGCCACACACAAGCTTCCGATTATCTTTGATTATTTTCACAAAGAAGGACATGTGGGGGGGCAACGATCGTATGGCTTAAATGCAATCATATGACTATTATGATGCACAAAATTCAGATGGAGGGCATGAAGTGATAAATCCATATACTGCGCGACTTGGATATACGGGAAAGTGACTACATAAAAGTGTTGGATCAACCTGTGGGCAGCAGGTATCGTCAGAAAATTGAAACTTATGCTGGATGCGATCCATACAGAATCAAGAAAAGTGATCTTTTTCACACCTTGACAGATTTGCTCGGTGTGGACACAATTGTCATTACAAATGACCTCGTACTCAAGACCTCCTGACGTTACACAGCGAGCCGATGAAAGCGTACAAGAGTCTAGTGGACAAAACTATTTTGTGTGTGAGAACCACAGCTGTCTTTGTTTTGGTCGGGTGAGTAAATGTGTGAGTATAACAGATGCACCACTGTCAGGCTAATGACTCTAGCTAATGTTAGCTACCTTTAGCCACTGTTTTCTACCCACTGGGTCAACAGTTCCCGAAAGTCTGGTGAAACGACATTAGAAATCTGGGTCGTGGCTAAAAACACAGAGAAGTTGTCACAGCACATTGTAACTGCATCCAACTCGAAGCATGTTTAACACACTTTAATGTTCACATTTGACAGTAGTTGACTGTTTCTCCAGATGGAAGAGGGTGGTTTTTGAATCTGCCACTGTTTCTCTTGAACCTTTATTGTTGTTGTTGTTTTTTACCTCCTGCTGTTTTCAGGACTTAAAGTGGCCCTTGTTTTTTCTCAGTTTGACCAATTGGAACAGCGGTAAACAGCACAAATCATAGGCCTTTGTGCAGTATTGATAGTTGCCTGCCCTCCTTGCGGACAGCACACCAATGCATGATGTCATATGCAAAGAAGCTATCAGAGTGGCTGTGGGCCCCCCCTGGCCACCCCTTGGCAGCACCACTGGAAAATGAACACACTGTTTAATCCAGTCTTTACATTTTTTGTGTGTGTCTGGTTTTGAAAAGGCTAAACGTAAGACAGCATTCTCCAGACTCTTCAAATGCTGTGCCTGCAGCCCCATGCACAAACAGAGAAAGCTTGATAGGCTCGTGAGAATTCCTAAGCAACGATTGGACCATTGCTGTCCTGGGGGAGGTGTTTAGCGATCAGTGTGTGTGCACTCACATACCAAAGTACACCCTATCATGGACTGTAGGCATGTACTACCTGCCAGTAGTTTACAGTGTTTACAAATTGTTTGTTGAAACCCTCAGCGATCCTTCCCTCCTCCACCTTATAGCCCCATAGGGGTGCAGAAAGCTCCCTACTCTTAGCGCACCTTATTGCCTGCCCCCCTCGTGGCTGTGTTAACGACCATTTTATTCCTCTCCATAAAGTAGGGTGGGGTGCTGTAATGCAGAGGGATTGTTTGTGAAGGCTCATGGGAGGGGGCCGAGCCAGGTAAATCCCCAAACCAGAGCCCTCCGTTGGGGGTTGACCCCCCGCCTTTACCCGAGGCCCAGACTTACATTATACTCAACAGATCCTGGAAATGCAGATTCACCTCCTCAGATAAATATTAAGTGTTCCAAATATTTGTTTAATAGCGGTGCGAAGAGGTCACCTCCGTTGCAGGATGTGCCTTTCCTGCAGTGATCCATTGTCAGTATGAGGGTGCTTTTAGAAGTGCACAGTTAATCCTGGTGAGGTGCTGGTTTACACAGAGAAGAAGATTGGTGAGGTCCTCTGGAGTAAGTGTGTTTCATTCTATTAGTCAAAGGATGCCAAGCTTGATTTGCTGCAAAAACGGAAAGGTAGAGTGTGTAAAAGTACACTAAAATGATCTGCCAAGTCCAGCTTTTATTAGCTTTTACTTCTTAATGGCACTGCAAAGATAATGAACTGTATTGAGCTGCAGCAGCAAGTGACTGTGCATCAGTGTAAAGACATGGAAATGTAGATGACAGTTATATCAGACTAGCTTTAGAGCATCTTGTTATCAAAGATTGAATAGAACAAATAAATCCATGTGGGATCTTGTGTCTGTTGAAAATGATTAATTTCATCAGCTCAATGCAATACACTTATCGGAAACTAAGATGAATGACTATCATAACTCTATGAGACACATCCTGCTTTATATCAGAGCATGTGGGAATTATGAGATGGATCAAAGCTGTTATAGAGGTCTCATCTTGATATAGAAGGAAATCAAAGTGGAGTGCTATGGGCCTTTACTAGCTTTGAGTAAAGACAAACAGAGCGCACATCTGTGGTAACTTCACTGCTGGAATGATGAATTTGCTACTGTATCTTCCAGCAGGTTTGCTGATCTTTGGATCTGCGGTCACATTTTAAACCACTCCCTCGTATGCTGCAGCTATCTTCAGCTCAACACGCCTCGCCCCCATGCACACAACAAATACAAAAACAAACAGACCCACACCAGCGGCAAGCCTTCAGGAACATCGGCACGGGGCCTCCCTTTGATAAGTGCTGAGCTTTATATTTTTCTCATCAGAAATGAAACACAACATTAAGCCATTCATTAAAGTCAACTAAAGCTAATTATCCCTCATTTACCCAAGTGCCCGTGGGGCAGGAGAGCCCCATATACTTAGGCCCAGATGTGTCGATGAGTCAGTCGGGAGATAGCAGACCGCAGAGGGGGCTGCTCACTTCTCTCTGAGTCCTGCGGTTTCAAGGCGCATCAGCCTCAGCGGGCCCGTCGTGATGCCTGTTTGCTGCCTGGCTGCTGACGTTACCCTCATGACACCATTGGCTGTGTAAAGCCGCTGCAAGGTTCCATTTAGTGGAAAATAGAGTCGATAATGATCGGTTATACGCCTTAATTCAAAACTGAATAATGAAGAGAAAGTATCAAACCTCACTAGCTGGCACATTTCCTAAGTTTTGCTGTGGCTGAGTCACACAAACAGCAGGCTTCCATTCAGATGACCTGTCACTGCTGCAGGGGGCGACAGCGTGCGTACAGATTGCTGCTTTGAAGCTAAACTACAAGTCGTTACATTTTGGCAGCTTCAAGCGGAAGTGGGAAAACCGTAACAGTTGGCAGGATGTCATAGCCCAGAAACCATATAACGTCATTTAACTCCTCAGACCTAATTTCTTCTTCTCTGTGTCTGGTACCCCCACCAGACATTTAAAAATAATGGCTAAACCGCGTTACCACTGGGATGAGGAAATCTAGCCCTTGCTGCAGTTTAGGAGAGACACATCTCTATTTTTATGTGAAGTTTATGTAAAACACTTTGTGTGTTGGTGCGTATGAAGCTGTTGTAAGATACTTGGGTGAAACAGATACAACAGTGATGGGATGCTATTCCAAGTTGAATGCTCGATTTTCAGTTTAAGCTGAAAAGCCAGGTGTATTTTTCTATATAAATCTTGCCTAGTGTAGCTTTAAACTAATAAACGTTACATGGATTGGTAAGAAACCATCTGGTCCTGTGTGGGGCCGTTTTTAAACCTCCCTCAGTCGTGAGAGACAGTGCTGCTGTAGTCCT
>JAPZEB010000025.1:22202608-22212673 GCA_029783705.1 Chaetodon striatus | reverse complement strand
ACTACGTTACAATTAATGTTAGATGGCATCAGTGTGTTCACCCCCTGTGTGAGCGGCTAGTTCGCTCCGTTTCACAACCTCTCTGAGCTCTGTCAGTATAATAAATACGTGAATAAACAACTCTGTTAAATTGTACAATCATATAAACACAAGCACTTTAGCTGTCACTATCATACCTTTCAGTCTTTAACCATAATTACCAATTGGCTGTTACTGGCCACTGCTGTGGGTGTGTGCTTTGTGCTAACATTAGCTGCTAACAAGAATCAACGTGTAGCAGTAGTTATCTTCAGCTCGGGGTGTGTGTGGTGTGCTAGTATAGACTGTGTGTGCTACTGGGTTAGCTGCTAACAAGAGTCTGTCACCATGGAGTGGCACTCATTCTTAGGCTCAAGGTGTGTATGCTATGTGCTACTAGGTCAGCTGCTTACGTCTGTCATTGTGCCTTGGCTCATTAGCAGACATGCCCCCAGTTGTCTCAAAGCAGAGAATATTGCTCATTTTTCCACAATTTTAAAACCTAATTTTCTATACTTGTTTTTTTTTAATTTGGTTGCGTGGTTAATAACACAATTTTCTGTGGTGTTACAAACTCTGAACACATTTATTTTTGTTTTACCTGGACTTTAAAACTACATGTTGACACAGGATCCCTCCATGAGACAGGGCTGCAGGGTCACCTCAGGGCATTTACCATCTCAGTTCTCACTGTGTTTCAAACCTATTTAAAATTAATTTAAAAGTTACCACAAAGTAATTTGCCACACCAACAACCTTTGGCCTTCAGGGCCTCTGAGGGTCTGGGGCCCCAGGGCAGTTGGCCTTAGTCATCAAGTAACATTTGCTAAAGAAACAGATCACATTACACTGAGCACAAGAACTGACATGAGGTTTTACGAAACAGAGGGAAGGCTGTTACCTGGAGAATCTAACGAGTACTGATTAAAGGAATAACCATTTCTCTCTTTCTCTGTCTTTATTCCCAGGTGGCTCGGGTAAGCACCGATCCAAAGAACCAAAGAAGAAGAACAAGCAGAGGCTGCGGTTTCGGGCCCAAAACCAGCACAGCGACCACTTGGCCTCTGCGCGTTCCGGCCAGTGAGGACTGAAACTACGGACTTCCCATTGAACAAAGAACCAACGCAAAGCTGCTAGCCGCCGCTGCACCCATATTCTGACCGACGACTATCACGAACCCCTCCACCTCCCCACCCCCCCCCCCCAGCCCTCCCGGACAAAACCATGACTCACAAGTCCGTCACCACAAAAATATATGTCTAACGTACAATATCAGTATCAACACACTAAACACATGCTTCATGCCTCTGCCTCCCGCTGCTTCTCCCCCTGCTGCAGTGCGCCAGCCAGGTGACTCTGTTCTCTCAGCCCCACCCCTTGCCTTGCCTCGTGGACCTTTACAGTTGACATTACTGAACTCATTTCCTGTCATTAACAATGTCATTAACCGCGCAGGGTGATGGAAGACGGAGGGGCAAACCAGAGACTGTGGAGGCGGGAGAGCCAGATAGAGGGAGGTGGATAGGAGAGGTAGTGAGGGAGTTGGCAAGCTAAACTGCTCGTGGAAGGGGTGGGGGTGGGTGGGTGTTGGACCAGGGAGGATGACAAGAAAGAGGGAGGATGAAGAGGAAAAAGAGATTCGGCTGAAGCAAATGATGCCGATGGACAAGAAAATGGCATCTCGAACTGAAAGAGACTGTTTTTTGTTCCTATATTTATGTCAAAACTACCCTCACCTTCCCCTCTGAACGGATACGGAGTGTTCCCATGTGTGGCCTTTATGTTATGTACATTTTTTAGAGTAATATTAAAGAAATTACCATGCATAGTTGCAAAGTATTTTATTCTCAGCACAAACTGTTTACGTTCAGACCGCTTTATGCTCTAACTGTATAGTGTGGATAAAAAAAAAGAAGAAATTTAGTTGTTCGACTAGCATGGCAACAGACTCATGTGTATATAGTTTATCTAATTATGAAAGCTTATTACTGTATTTTCAGTATTGACTTGTTCACCGTTCTAAATGTTTTAGAGATAAAAAGGTTGTAATACCAAGCTACAGATTAAAATGATTAAAAACAAATAATAAACATAGCCGCCACATAGCTATTTCATTTATATGGTATATATTTGATTTATTTATTAATTCTATTTTGTACTTTTTTTGTTCAGTGAGAATTTTTGCCTCATACTGTTACTCTTATATGCTGAAATATTCTTTGAGTTCCTTATAACAGTGCATATCTTTAACACGTGGAAAAAGGTTTTTGTCTGATGTCGCGCAAAGTGTTGTATTACATTCATTCATTTGACCTCATCTACTGATTTCAATGTTTTAAAGAAGAAGAAAAAAAAGACAAAACTATGCTTTGACGTATTCTAGGTTTAATGATTAGGATCCAGCAAATGTATGGTCATAGGACTGCATATGTGTACATTGTGTTTTATTAAAATACATTTCATGTGACTGTATGATGAAGCTTTTCATTATTGTCTATGGCTATAATATATGTGGCTAAACTCTGAAACTGCCGTTTCCTTGTCTCACTTCAGTGTACAATTATGTGATTTCAAAAACATTTGTGAAATCCATCATGTCGCACTGCATGACACGAGTGCTACCTCCAGCCAAAGGATTGGACATGGTCGATTGGGCCTTAACAGCATGACGGCACTGTTAAGGGTTTGTAATTCACATGACGTATCCTCATGAATGGTACAAAACCAGTGCATGCTGTTGGTGGCTCATTCATTTCCAACATCATACTGTAATGCCCTAACAACATGCATTTGGCTGCGGCACTTGCCTTTCATCACACGCACACATTCGATCACCTCTTTATGTGATGCATGTCGCACTTATTCACTTGAGTGGTTCTCACAACATCAAATAAACACATGAAAAAGTCTTCCTTATGCCTAAATCTGCCTGGTACATGGGCAAGACGAAAATGTTTTAATGCAAGTCACGGCTAATTTAGCCCAAGATCCACACTGTATAATCATTGTCCCGAAAGAGAAAAAAAGCTGAATCTGCCGGACAGCTTATGGATGCACAGTAGCAGATGAATCACGCTGTGTCACACATATATCATCCTGGGAGACACATACCACAGTCTTCTTGCTCTGGTTAACCCCCCTGAAATCACACATGATATTTCCATAGGGAGGCTGTCAGTGTTGAAATACCCCACTCTTTATATGCTCCATGTCCATCTTGAGGCCTAATACGGAGCAGTTTTAAGTGCCTAAACATCTTTCACAGGTGTTCAAAGTGGCACGGCATACTTTAAACAGGAGGCTTCTCATTTTCACAGCTTAACACTTCCACTGTGTAACGTTTGTGCCATGGAGCCCCTAAAACTGACAAAATGTAGTAAAGGTTATGGTCAAAAACCTAAAGGACTACATCATACAGTAAATACAGAATAATAAGTCTCACAGCCAATGCCAACGTTTGTAATCAAACTATCCATTCTAACCATTCCTGAAAAAAATGCCTCAAACATCAATCTAAGGCATACTTGATTAAAAGTCTAGTCTAGGTCCAGTGTGTAGGATTTAGTGGTATAGTGGTGATGTAGCAGAAATGAAACTTCTCCCGTGTGCCAAGCGTGTTGGACAACTACGGTGGCCAACATGAAAACCTGAAAACATAAAAACACGATCCTATCTGGAGTCAGTGTTTGGATGTCCATTATGGGCTACTGTAGAAACAACATGGCAGACTACATGAAAGAGGACCTGCTCTGTATTATATAGCACTTCTTCCAAGGGATGCCCCTAAATTCTACACACTGGATCTTTAAGTATATGCACATCCATGGTCTCTTATGAGGTTTTTTCTCCAGAAGTCAGAATCACTGTAGGTGCTTCTGGCACTGAGTAATAAAAGTTTACAAACACTGTAAAAGAAGGTTTTAATTTCCACCTGAATATTTTTTAAAAACAGATGCCTGCTGATAACTACAGCTGGGACTTTATGGCTGAATGACCAATTTTTTTTAAGGGTTTTTCTAGGTGCGCTGTCTAATTAAGGGTAAAAATCAACAAAGACAGAAATGTCCCATTTATATAAGAAGAATTTTAGAAAGTCTAAATTGATTAGAACGAAAGTATTTTCCCTTAAAACAATGAAAGAACTATCTGTTCATAATCTCATTTATATTTATAATGGTCTGTGTTGTAAGCATACTGTACGTCTGGTATTTCATTGGCTGTATGAAGCAGTCATCGGTACAGCCACTTGTTATTGGCTGGATCACTGGATGTTAGAGGAAAGCAGGCCCTTCCTTTAGACACAGGCTCTTGTTGGCTATTGTAGGCTGTGGACAGGATACATGTATGGGAGCTCCTACTGGATGAAGTGAGGTGTCACTCAAAAGATCATAGCGCAGCGACTATTTTGGTAGGGCTTTAACAAATCCCATTACATGAAATGGGAGTCAACTTTACATTGGAACATTTGAAAGTATGCAGTGGCACTCCCTGACTTTTTATGGACATAATAATGTGTTTGGACTTAATATTTTACTGGGTTCTACACAGATATGCCTTATGAATAACCACTCAAACTCAACAGCTAATGCACACCAGCCAGTGCATTATTTTACACGTTCTGCATAGTTATATCATCAGTGTTTAATCTCTTGTAACAGTAGCTAAAGCATTTTAGCCTGCAAGACATTATCTTATGAGAAAGAAGACATCAATCAAGCCTATCTGGAAAATGACAAGGACGAATAAGTCTTCGACTTCAATTGTGGTCCTTGAAGAAGAAGAGACATGCTTCAAGAAGCATAGTATCTGTGAACTGCTAAGTAATGTTAACTAGGTAACTTTATTGCTCTAGCTTGCTGACTAAAATGCTTTCGTCACTGTTACAGGAGTTAATACAGTGATGCTACAGCAATGTGTAGCACAGGACGAATGATTAGCATAACCAGCACTGGCTGGTGTAGTTTTATGTTTAGCTTTAGCTTAAAAAGTCGTGTACACGAAGTTGTGAACTCGTAGCTCTCCGAAAATTTCCACTTATGAGGTTGTGAATACAACAGGGGGGTATTCAACTGGACTCCTCTCATGGACATGGTACACATGACCCCACCTGATCCCAGCTTTACTCTGCATCTGACTGGCTTACCTTGATGTTCTTACCTTAACCCAAACCAGTCTCATTCCTAATACCTACATTTTACTACAAAGGCAGTGAGTACTAGCCAATCAGAAAGAGAGTAGGGCGGGTCTTGCCTTCGCCTCACCAAAAAAAACTTTTTGGTGTCCAAAAACATGACCTCACATTTACAATCCACACACTCAGAAATTCTTGCTAATTTAGTATACACCTGGACATTCTATACACTCAAGTTTACCTAATATTTAGTATGAACAGTATGTAAGTATACAATTTTGAACAGAGGCTTAGTTCCATAAATTACTTGACTGATTCTATAAACACACAGAGACACACATGCACAAACACACACGTACGGGATCAATCAAACCCATGCACATACATGGACATGAGCTTGTCATAATCATCTTGAAAATAGGAAATGTGACGAGGAACCAAAAATGTCCAGGCCAATCAAATGTAATTGAAAAAATTATGAAAAATCAACAGAAAAGTAAATCTAGTTTATTTCATTTAATCAACTGTGATAAAGGTGAAAAATAAGCTTTTTGATTGTGTCATAATTTTGACCCGTCTGATAATCTCATACCACATTTTTTGTTTGTTATGGGGCTCTATATTGTTCTAAACAAATGTCATAAAGTTGCATTTCTTCATTAATGACTAATGGCTTCATGTAGCCAGTTTGGTCCACCAGTGAATGAAGCAAAACAAAAATGACTGTTGTAGGGAAAGGAATCAGGCGTAGATGTTGAGAGTTGTTTTTAAAGACATCTGCTGCTGGTTACAAGTTAATGAACGATTCACAGATGTCATCCCCTGGGCCAGACTATCACTGCTCCAGACTGAGGGATTAAACCTAAAGGCTTACGGAGAGGAACTGCACTGAAGTGGATTCATTAAGCACAAGACCACCACTACAGCACACATTGCAGCGTCTACAATGGAAAAAAAGGGATACAGAGAGATTTACATCACACATTTTGAAGGAATAGGTCTCTTTATTTCCCCTCACCTTAAACCTTTGACATGAGTGCACTCAGGTTTTTTTTTCTACTGTCCTGCGAGAAACAGGACACTGATGGTATTCTCAGTGTTGTTAAGAGGGTTAGCAGCCATCCACACATCAGAAGGAATAGTCCTCCCTTTGTAAACCACTTCTGTGAACTGTATGTGTGCACGCATGCCTCTGTGTGCGCGTGCGTTTTAATGTTTGTGCTGAATGTGGTTGGGTGGCTGAGACTGAAGCTCCCTTTTAATCTGACAGAGAGCATTTTCATTAGTTCTGTTGGGTCCTATTATTAAAGCCTGCTTCAAAGGCACAACAAGTGAAACCACTAACAGGAAATGACCCAGTGGGCTCTAAACTGTATGGATCGGTGATAGCAATCTGTGCTTTTAAAGCAGGTTGTTACGCCATGTAAATGCATCTATTGTACACACTGTATGTACCTCACAAGGACCTCTGCTCTACATTCGCATACTGTAGCCTACTGTGAGCGTGCAGTTGTGGTAGTTGTGGCACATGTGACACATTCGTTCCAATGCAGATGGCAGAAATGGAAGTTATGACATTGGTGGGGCAAATGAGATTGCCCGGGATAATAAATGTTGTAATAATTTGCAGTTTTTAATAACTGTATAATGAGCCATCGCTTGCCCTTAGAGTTGAGGGAAATCTGGAATCATTAATCTTCATATGGGTTAGCCATGGTGTTTGGCAGGGGCCGAAACAGCAATGAGTAGGAACATAGTGGTGTCAAAGGACAAGCGGATTCTAACATTTTGAACAAGTTTGCCATATGTTAGCCATCATGGTGTGTACAAGCCCGCTAAATGGTGGCATTAATGGGTGACTTTTATTACTAAACTCGCTCCTAATTGCAAAAATGCAATCCAAAGTCAACTCTCAGTGCGGATTCTGGCTTCATTTGGAGTTGCTAGGTAACAAGTTAATCCCAAAAATAAATATGTTCTTCCATAAAAGCTAATTGTCTGTGACAGTTATTTGCTTTTCTGCAGAGACGTTTTGAAACGGGAAACTGTAAAAAGATTCCGGGCTGTACTGGAAGTAGTACACGGCGATCGCAGTCATTTAGCCCCTCCACATCTGCCTCACCTGCTGGACAGGAAGTGAAAAAGATTAATGTTCTTAATCCTCACCTTGCGCATTAATATCACCATGCTGTGCTTGATTTGACAAATGGGGGAATATTTATGAGTCACTTGCTGTGGTAGTGTTTCTGCGGTTAGGACTCATAACAGCAGGTGCAGTGGGGGACATGGGATTTTTTATCACCATCTATTACATGGAACAGACAGGCATTTCTATAACGACCCGGTGTGGCGTTTCCTATGGGTGCTGTAAGCATTTTTTGGCTTATTTAACCCCCCTGTTCTTCTGAAATGCCTGGCTTTTTCTTCTACATTGCAATCCAAACACAACACAAAGCCATTGTCCCTGTTCACTTGAGGGAAATATAGGCAGAGCAGAGCAGCTCTGTCCTTCCTCTCAGGATGTGACATGCAAGGGCTTTATGACCTGAACTGAATCATAATGCGCACCTTAAACACATTACAGGCTGGGCAAATATTTCCTCTTACTGGTGCTATGAGAGCCATGGGCACAACCATTATATTGGGCTCAAGAGCCAGCTGGTGAGGACAAATCCACAAGGATTCCTATTTTCCCCCTTCTGACTCTCTGGCAGCCTTACTCCATTCATTCAATTTTTATATGTGCCTAGTAGCCGTGTTACTACCGGTTTCAAGGGAGAATTAATCGAAAACAGGTCTTATTAAAGTATATTAAGACCAGTTGAATTGGATATAATGTGCTCAGTAAGGGCCCAGAAGGGTTGTATCCCAGCCATAGCTGACACTTGTGGCTTCTAGGAGCGGGGCTATGTTATTCTGTAGTGGCACTGCGCTGGTTCCAGGGGGGCTATTCACTTGAGCCAAGTGTTGCATTGTGGGTAAGCAGATTTTAAGTGGGTATGAGCACGGCAGGGGGTAAAGGAGGGTCTCATTGTCCAGGAATGTTTATCTCCCCCCCCCGCCTTCATTCAAGGCCGGATTATGCAGCGCCATGGTTCCGAAGCAACCTTTGCCTCCACTTGGAGGGTCTGTGGAGGAAATATTCATTCATACATATACACACGTACAAACAGGCATTATCCTCCTTATAAGAAGTCAGGTTGATTGCTCCCTCAAGGCACAGCGAGTAGGTGGAAGTGGAGCCGCTGCGGCAGGGTGTTGTACCTCTTACTCGCTGGGCTGAGCTCTCTGGGAAGGCTAAAGCCAGTGATGCTCCCCTCGTGTGCAGCACAGTCATCATCCTCAGCACAACACATTTTATTGGGCAGTGTGTGGGTTGTAGAAACGTGTTTAATCAACTCAGCCGTAGGGGAGGTCTTGACCTCATGTCAGTGGTTCCCAGACTTGATTTTGCTTGTATGAGTGTGTGTGTGTGAATGGCTCCCAGCCTTTGCTGTGGAGTGTGACCTGCGGTGGAGCCTCTGGTTCACACTCTGCTCTCTGCTGTTGCTGGTTTAAGTGATTAACTGTAGAAAGTGATGACTAATCTGTCGGTGGAGAGTCTGAAACAATTGCAGTCAAATGAGATATTACAGGCAATATTGTGTATAATGTGGCCCTCTGGATCCAATCAAGGGGAACATTAATAGAGAGCAATTCCAGAGCTCTAGTACACACTGTTAGATATTTATTCAAAGTATTACTCACAATTCATCATTCACTATAGAGAAATTAGTCTAACTAAAATATCCCAACAACTAACAGATGGATTGCCATGAAATTTTGCACAGACATTCATGGGTCCCAGATTATGTGTCCTAATGACATTGGTGATCCCCTGACTTTTCCTCTGGCGCCAGTGTGTAATTGATATTTGTGGTTTTGAGTGAAATGTCTTGACAACTATTGGATAGACTGACATGAAATTTGGTACAGACACTTATGTTCCCCTTTAGGATGACGTGAAAGGACTTTTCATCGAGCTCTGGCATTGGGTCAATTTAGACCATCATGATTCACCTTTAAGGTCCAGACACACCAAAGCAACATTAAACAATTAGTGGCGACAAAGGCCACTTGTTGCATCGCTTCATGTTGCCTGTGTCTTGGCCAAAAAGTTGCACCTCAACCAGAGGTGGGTAGAGTAGCCAAACATTGTACTCAAGTAAGAGTATTGTTACTTAAGAATAATATGACCCAAGTAAAAGTAAAAAGGTGTCATCCAAATAATTACTTGAGTAAGAGTAAGAAAGTATTTAATGAAAAAACTACTCAAGTACTGAGTAACTGCTGAGTAACTTCTGATTTATTGTTTTAATAATCAGGGCATGAATGTAATCAAATAGACACAAATATAAAATAGCAATGTACAAATTCAGATGTTGCCAAATAATACCCCTATAACTAAAATAGTAAATGAAATCTTTACAAAATAGCATAGATTAAGGCAAATTCAGCCACAAGAAACAGTAATAAATCCTTTGTTACCAATTTAGTAGTTTCAAAACATATCCTCTTTTCAAAACATTCTGTCAGACTGTCATTCTTTTTCATAACAACATTTTTGAAACCAGTGCCTTATAAACAGCACCTAAGCACTGTGTTTGAACTCTTTAAACATTATTTGGAATGAGGTTCAAAAATCAGTAAGTGAGAGACTAGGTGTTTGTTAAGCTGAATGAAAATTAGTGGAACAGATAACAATTTACTAATTTCAAAACATTCTCTTCTCAAGTTCGAAGTGGAGTTCTTGTAGGCTGAAATGTAGACATGTTCAATTCAGTTCATTTCAATTCAAAGTGTTTATTGTCATATGCACAGTGAGGAAACATGTTTCCCTGTACAATGAAATTCTTCCTTTGCTGACTGCAATGAAT
>JAPZEB010000025.1:22185350-22198964 GCA_029783705.1 Chaetodon striatus | reverse complement strand
GTATGAGTCAGATAAAATAAACCACATGGTGTATTTGTGTGTGTGTGTGTGTGTATGTGTGTGTGTGTGTGTGTGTGTGTGTGTGTGTATGAGGAAGCTGAACAGAACCCTCTGCTCACATTTACTATCTCCTTGTGTGGTTTGGCAGCAGCTCTGTTGGTATGGGGGCGTACAACGGGCATCCGTCTAGGCGCGAGGCAGGCCTGGCATGCCGCTCAGCCCCCTGCAAGGCTGCATGAGGGTGGGATCAGCGTAGGAGTCTGCCAGGCTCCAGACTGGAAGTCTGTGCATGTATGACTGTAAGCAAATGTGTGTGCTTCCGTGTGTACATGCACTTCTGTGTGTGTGTGGGGGCAATTAAATCATAATCACACAGGTTTAAATAGCAACCACAGGTTCGCCATTGTTCTGCTTGTCACTTGTAATACGCTGACCTCTCTGTGTGTTGTTTCACCATTCATAACTCTATCACAGAGTCAATCTGAGCCTGTGTGTTCCCTGATCATTTCTGCACTGAGTTAATACCAAACCATTTATTTGACCTTTGTGGTCATTATAATTGTGAGGTGTGATCCAGCCATGCTGAAAGTAACACAATAGCATGCGTGGCTATGTGCCATACCTCCCTTCACTGTACTGGATAACAAGTGAAGCATAGCAGAGCTGAGCTGGGCCTGGTTAGCACTTGGACAGGAGACCACCCTTGGAAAATCAAGTTGCCTCTGGAAGAATTGTTTGTTAGAGGCCAGTGGAGGATGTTACTTCCCTATTACCCCAGTATTTGGGCCTAAATGGTGGCAGGAGTTACAGCATACCCCCCCCCCCACATTATGCTTTCCCTTCCTGGTTGTCACAGATACGTCCCAGGATCCCAGCATCAGCCCACTGGGCACACTGGAGGAAATGGATTGGGCCATATCCTGTTGCCTGACTTGGCTGAAATTTGGGAAGAATGGTGTCCCAGAATTGATTAACTGGCCTGATTCAGGCCGCTGACACTGCCATGACTGGGTTGTTATTGACCGTATGCAATTAAAGCTTAAACAAACAGGTAAAGTGTAATTGCTTTATTTAAAGTTCTCAAGTTCATCCACAACACTTGTCAATCATCTTGATAATATCTTTTAATCCGCATTAAAACTGAATGTGATAATATATAAATAACATTTGCAAGTACAGTACAGAATTTAATATAATGTGTTGATGATGCAGTCACATTACAGTGCACATCATTATTTTTAAGTCAGTAAAATGAATAAATAAATAAATAAATAAAACAAGTTCACTTTCAGTGGTTATTCCTTGAATCCCAGGCTGGGCCAAGTATCCTCACTTGCAGCACATGCCACAGACACCAAAGGTACAGCAGCTGCAGCAAAAACTGCATCTGATGGCACCACTTTGATGCTCCGCTCTGATGTTAAATGGCATCTGTGAGAAAGAAAAGAGACGAGAGCACGTTGTTTTCAGCATCATCATTCATTCTGTTCATCCTGTTTCATCTGAGATGTATCAGGTTAGTTTAAAGGCAAAATGACTTCATTTATTCAGTAAGCTGAACATACCATCCATGTTTCTGCTGAAGTCTCTTCATATTCATAGCTCATTGGCTCCTCCGGTTCTGTTAATACCTGTTAATAAATTGTTAGCGGTTAGGAGCGTCTTCACATTTTGACAAATCCCTCACAGATAATATGCAAATGAAATAAGTTAAGGTTTTACCCCAGTGACTGGGATAGCAGAGTTCTCCTGAGTGCAAATGACGGCGAGCACGATGGCCACTGCAACACTTAGCATCTTCATCTTAGAAGGGTTCAACTGCTTTAAGTTGTGAAGAGCAGAGCAGCTATACTTATTCAGATCTTTTGGTCACTCTTGTCAGCTCTTTGAGTTGTTCCCCTGTCCGATGACCGAGTGTGTAAAACATGCAGGTATTTATACTTAATAGGTCACTGTTGCTTCATCACGGGCAACACTTTTATACCCCACCAGCATGAGCTGGCATCAGTCCCTGGATGATGATGGGAATTTCCTAAAGAATGGGACGTTCTCTATTTGTGATTGTAGGATTCTAGTGCTGAAGGAATATTAAACTGCTGGAAAGTTGTTCTTTTTATAACACTAGGCAGTCTGTGCAGTAGAAAGATGCAAATATTTTTCAAACTGGTGCTATATGATGAGAGAAAACAGAGAATAGGTGTTGTGACATTTACTTTTGCTCATGAGGTAAAAAAAAAAAAGAAATGAAATCAACCATGAACAGAACACCACAGTTCCATACATGAAGAAGTTATTGCACATGTTTTAAAATATGATGTATGGAAGTAATATATACTCTGGTCTTTTATAAAAGATATATATATATATATATACACGCATTTAAATTGAACTTTAAATTATCAACAAAACACCCAACTATTATAATATTTCTATCATTTTATTTTAATATATTTTTCTTTTAAGATTGTCTTGTAGTTAAAATAAGTTAACAAAAGGTCAAAATAAAGTAATTACAGTGTAAACACTGGGAAAGTCTGGGGCCATTTGAGTTTTTAGAAACTTCAGTCTTTCCAGATATCTTGCACAATAACCAAATTCCCTCCCTCCATGTCACTTTGTCCCATACCCCTCTAAACTGAGTAGGTGATTCAGCTAAACAAACAAACAGTACTATGAATAGCTCCACATCTGTAAGAACATACAGCTGACAACTGTTTTTTTTTAAATAGCCTAACTATTTTTTATTATGCATTTCTTGAGCATTTCTTAAAACTTCTATTTGAGCTTATGTTGTTTATTTAACCTTTATTTAACCAGGAAGTCCCATTGAGATCGAAAATCCCTATTACAAGAGAGACCTGGCCAAGGTAGCAGCCAATCAAAACACATTTAAAATGCAACAAATACAACAGATAATATAAAAATCCACAATAAGACAACTATTCAAACACAGTGGCCTCTCAAGAAAAACAAGAACATGTCTCTGACACCACATTCTTTATGATGCCCTTAAATTCATTGATGGATATGTGTTTCTAATTTTAGTTCTTTTTGAAGATTATTCTACATCCAAGGTGTGTAGTAGTAGTTGTAGTACTTTTCCCATGATCTGTTAAAACCTAGGGAACATTAAAAAGCATCCACCTGGAGGAGCGTAGCTGGTAACTACCACAGCTAACACACAGAAGGGATCAAAGGTAGGCTGAAGGTTCGCCTAGTATTGCTTTGTAGATAAAAATATACCAGTGCTGTTGTCTGTGAGTGGTCAATGATGTCTAGCCCACCAAATCATAAAGAATTCAGTGATTAGTACGTGACTTTGCATGTGCAATAAAATGTAGATATGCATGGAATACTGAATCAAGGCTACGTAAGATGGAGGAGGATGCATGCATATACAATATGTCACCGTACTCTATCACAGACAGAAAAGTTGCTTCCACAAGTTTTTTCTTAGCTCTGAAAGTAAAACAAGACTTTTTCTAAATAAAAGCCAATCTTCACTTTAAGCCTCCAGACTAAGGTAGCAATATTTGCATTAAATAAAAGCTTGTCATCTATCCATATGCCCAAGTACTTGTATAAGGACACTCTTTCAATGTGTTTACCGTCAGAACTGAAGATGCTAAAATTATCAAGCAACTGTGAGCGAGCTTTTAAGAAGACCATAAACTTTGATTTCTGTGCTTTTAAAATCAATTTTAAACTCTGCAGTGGATTGTAATGATTGAAATGCAGTCTGCAGCTTTTGCACCGTCCGTATTATGGAGGGCACATGCGTGTAAATTACAGTGTCATCTCCATTTCCATGTAGTTTTGCTGGAATGTCGTTACCCAAATCATTTATAAAAATACAACACAAAACAGGCCCCAAGATGGAACCCCCAGGGGACACCTTTAATTATCTGAAGAAATTCCGATTTATGGCCTTCTGCATAATCACACTGAGTATGATCTGTGAAATCATTTTGGAACCAGTATACAGCCTCAGGACAGAAACCAGCATTCCTTAGCTTGTTCAGGAGTAGTCTGTGGTCCACTGAATCAAATGCCTTAGAAAGATCCACAAACAAAGCAGCTTTATCTTTTGACAGACAACCAGTTATTATAATATTAGTCACCACTTATCAGTGATCTGGAGTTGTTGGTCTGGTTGCTTACTTTTTTGAATAAAGTTTTTGGTCAAATCACCCAGAGGAACTGAATTAAAAACATTAAGCTTGCTTTCAGTTGAAGATTTAAGAAGAGGAGTCTATATAATGTGCCACATGATAATATGAACACTTACTTCATTTCAATGGTAATTTTCTGATAGTATTACCAGTAGACTGATTTTGATCAAATGATAGGTTGGATTAAAGTTAGTTTGATTTCCAGTTTTGTCAGTCCAGTTCGGTGTATAAGCTTAAACCAGTTTGATTTGTCATTATGACACGTTCAATTGCTTTTTCAGTCCACCACATACATTTTGCTGCTGCAAACAAAAACTTGAATGGCTGAAGTGAGATGAACAAACTGAAATAAAACAAACAGTTTTCCTTTAGGGACATAATTTACAGTTGAAAAAAATGCTATAAATCCTAATATATTGCAGTATTTTTTACTGTAATACTCAGCATATTGCAATATTTTTAAAATTGAAATAATTTTGTATTGTGACTTAAGTATTGTGATAATATCATATCTTACATCCTTTGGTGAATCCTACCCCTAGTTTACACAGGTCCTTGGTCCCTTATAATGTGGTGTTTGGTTTTATGTGTAAAATAAATGCATAAACCAGGAGATTCATTTGACACACAGTTAAAAGAAAATTCACTCTCATAATTGACACCACATTTTAAGAGCAAACATACATCATGTTAATGCCATCACCGTAAAAAGAACATGTTCACACACTGTATAAGTAAAATGAAAGTTTATTGTGATGATACACTGTAGTGCAGACATTTAATGTTCAGTCACTAAACATATATGAACAACAGCATGACCAAATCCAGTCACATCCTCAGATTTACAGGTGGCACAAGTACAAGTGAAACTGGTAAAATTGCTTTAAGAGAAAATGTGTAACAAGTAAATATTTACTGGTGGTTGTGGAAGTCTAATCCTGGGGCAGGAATCTTCAGAAGTCACAGCGGACCGTCACTAGTCGGGTAGCAGTAAGGAGTGCATTTAGGTGCACGCTTCTTCCTGATGTTGAACAGCCTCTGTGTGAAAGAAAAGAGACATCAAGTGTTCATCAAGTGTTCATCTCCAACATTATCTCTCACTCTGTTCTCTGTCTTTCTTTATAAAAGAAGGTAAATGATGTTTTATGGCTGTTGACTGTGAAGGGAAGTGTCTAATGTTCTGTAGGGAAAACCCAGTGTTCTGTAGTAAAACAAACAAAGATCCTCTCGCTGCACTTGTTGTTCTGTCTCATCTTTCTCTCTCTCTGCTCTCCTGTTGGAGAAACTCTCTGCCCACTTTTATCCTTGTAAAATAGGGACACTAAACACCTGAGAGAGTAACCTGGGACCTCATGATAGGGACTGTTCTGTTGTTATCAGATGAGGGGGGGGTGGCTGGGGTGTGACTTTTTCTTTTTAAGTTAACAGTTAAAAGTTGTAGACAAAAGCATGGAGATGGAAAAGCTTGTTTTTTACTCTTGTCATGCATGCTAGGTAGATGTTTTTGTGACTATGTACTGTATGTCTTCTTTGTTCACGACTATGTACTGTATGTCCTCTATTTGTGTGAAACAGCCCATGTGTATATTACATGTACTGTGAGATGAATGTATTGAAACTGTGAAAAAGAATTTCCATAAGGGGACTACAATAAAACTAACTATCTAACCAACTAACTAACTAACTAAACTAGATCGGTTTATTTTTTGCCAAATTTTAAAGAAGTGAGTAATTTTGATCAAATATGAAATGTCACTATTTTCAGCTCTGATTTGTGTTGTTTTATTGTTTGTTTGTTTGTTTGTTTGTTTCGTTTTGTTTTGTTTTGTTTTTTTCTTTTTCTGACAAAAGCGCTGGTCGCACATGATGTGTCCAGGATCGTCAGAAGTTTGAAAATCCAAAGATAATTTCTGTTTTCTTATTTTCTAACTATGATAAACTGTGTAATTTTGGCAATTTTTATGAAACAAACAAGCTATCTACACCTGCAGGCATGTTTACTCTAAAAATGAAATGATTACAAAATACAGTAAATCTCTATATCCCTCCAATAAGCCAAAATCAAAAAACACCAGTCCCTCCCCAGTATTTCATAATTTCACCTGCCTCCCTCTTTTTACACTGACCTCTCCACCCTGATAAATAACAAACAGTCCCTAAGTCTGAAATCCTTCTTTTCTCAGTTTAGATTCGGGATTTTTGGTGTAAGAGAAACATGTTTCCCAGCTGCAATTAGGGAAAAAAAAACCTTATCTTAGCATAGGAACGTAGCTATTGCAAAACTGTCCTAACTTTGGGATTGGAGGAAGGAATGGCATAGACCCTGTCCGAAACTCAAAATAACTGCCAATATGTGTCTGTATGGCGATGGCAGTGAAAAAACATTTAAACTGTTGAAAAGAAAACTTCCCTAAAAGGTGAGATTTCCTCTCCTCCACTGACACCATCACCAACCTCTGACCAGTTTTTGCATAATACACAGGAGCATGCAGTTCAAACAAATGAATCCTTTTAAGAGCAGCAGAAAAGTAGGCAAAACATTTACAAAATGTCCATGTTTGAGATCACAAAAGAAGCAGAAATACATGCAGAAAACTCTCGTGTATGAGGCCCAGTCATCTTATCTGGGTTTACAGTTTGCACAGGTCCCTTATAACTCAGTGTTCTGGTAAAAAAAAAAAAAATCACTCTTACAGTTTATACTAGATTTTAAAATACCACACAATCATCATGTGAATACCTTTGTGAACTGTTTAATTGTGCATATTCATTGTAAAAAGAACATGTTCACACACTATATAAGTAACATACCTTCCCCAGTTCTACTGGCAACTCCAACATTATCTTTCACTCTGTTCTCTCTCTTTCTCTGGAGAGAATTGGCTCATGGTATTTGGCTTAGTTCACTCAGTTAACTGAACATACCTCCCCCAGTTCTACTGGCAACTCTTGATGATTAGCAACTGGATTGTCATCATAGTTATTGCTCACTAGCTCCATCAGCTCCTCTACCTGTTGATGAATTTTGCATGTTTAGGAATGACATCATAGTCATTTCCCCAAAACGAATTATGACTAAAAAGCAAAAGAAATGATTGAAGTCATGTTCTTACTCCTGTGACGGGTAAGGCAGAGCTCTCCTGAGTGCAAATGAAGGCGAGCACGACGGCCACTGCAACTGCAACACTGAATGTCTTCATCTTAGGAAGACTGAAGTGCTTTAGATGGTAAGCAGATATAAGAAGATTTTTTCAGATCTCTTGGTGCCTCTGGTCAGGTCTTCTGAGTTCTGTCTGTTGGTTGAGTGTAAAAAGTGCTGGTATTTATACTCGGCCGGGCCATTGTTGCCTCATCACGGGCGGAACACACCTGCTTCCAGTAATGGGCATTACATCACAACTGCCGCATGCTGGCAGTGGAAATGGGACTCTTTCTGCTTTTGACCTTTGGTCATATTGTTTGTTCCACAGCAACACATCAACAGTAAACATTTGAATTAAACTATATGTATTGTGCTTTTTCCTAAACAAGAATCAAAGCAGAAGTGTTAGAGACTGTAAAACTTCACAGGTCCAGCTTATTCATGGATAACTGGGCTGCTTATTTTGACCCATGTAAAAACTCTGCTGAATTGGAGTCCATGTTGAATATCTGTTCAGTGTAGAGGATGCAATTACAAGCAATCAAACAGAACCATTTTCAACAATTTCAGTTTTGGCATCATACACAGGAACCTGCAGTTCAACCAAATGAATCCTCTTGAGAGCAGCAGAAAAGAAGGCAAGCGTTGTTTTTGCTGTGCAATACTTTGTCTATTATTGATATCATGATTTAATGAAGTTGACATAAAATATCACATCAGTTGTGTGGCAGAAATACAGGTCAAAAGTCCAATATCTGCTCTGAGCATCTTTCTAGTAAATACTGGAAATTCATAGACACATTTCACAGACCTGTCATGTCTGTTGCAATGACCAAAACTCATCACTTCATTATTTGATAATCATCTCCCAAAGTCCAAAGACATGCAGGTTAATTGGTGACACTAAATTGCCTGTAGGTGTGAATGTGAGTGTGAATGGTTGTCTGTTTCTAAATGTTAGCCCTGTGATAGTCTGGCAACCTGTCCAGGGTGTACCCTGCCCTTCGCCCAGCTGACACTGGGCCCCCCCCCCCGAACTTGGACTTGACCACATCAGGACAGTGACAGTTGCTTCATGTTTCAGCTTGCTGGTGAACTGATCAAGTTGTGAGTTGTAAGTTCTCCTCCATGATGTCTTTGAATGTTGTTGTGTTCATTTTAACTATCATAAGCCTTTCCAGTCCTGCTGCAGAGTCACATCCCAACATCCTTGGACATGTTTTTTTTTTTTTTTTCATGGGGTGTTCAGTATAAAGGCCACACATCCTTAATTATGGGTCCTCCACAAGCCTACTGACAACAGCCATGAAAACGCCATCGGTGAATCATCATGCAGCAGCTGATTATGTGCATGTATGTAAAGTAGGGATGTCAGTTTCAAACCTGGAACCCTCAACCCCCTGTGAGGCAACAGTGCTAACCACTGTACCACTTACACCACTGCTATCCATATAGAAGTGATAACATTTTAATCTTTTCTGATGTGATTGTCTTGCCTTTCATTTCATTTTGTGTTGGCGTGGCTGACAGACAGCTGGCCAGCCACATGAATGACACAGTGCCCACTGCCCACCCTCTGGTCTTCACTGGTTAGCTAGCCTTAGTTGCTTTGCACTACATAAACCCAGTTTGGCTGAAAACTACCTAGATGTGTTGCTCATTTGGTAATTATGTCCTGGTGGTGGGAAGGCATTGCTGTGGAAACATGGTGGCTACCCCCCAGTCTCACCCTGGTGAGTGTGTGGCTTCATTTTGAGCCGCAAAACCCCTTTAGCATTGTTAACTATGTTGGCACCACTAGCTGTGCTGACTGTGCTAACGTGCTAACAGAGCCAAAAATGATAACATAATTAACAATGCTAAAGGGGGTTTAGAGCTTAAATTGAGCTGTTATTCAGCAGAGCAACCTGGGAGGAGACCAGAGGGTGGACACAAAGTTTCCACCTTGTTGGGTTGGGATGCGTTACTAGCAGTTAACACAGGATGAGCAGCTGGCTAGCCCCCACCAGACCTGGTTGGTTCGCAGTGCAGGACACTAAAGTGTAGCAAAATGAACCTGTAGACTGACACATGCAACCGATTAAAAATATTCTATAACTGTTAAGCGGTTTACCATTGACTTCTCTAATGTAATGTGTCTTTGGAGACAAAAGGTGGTGTCTTGGTGGCCTACACCAGCAGTGCCATTTTCTTTCACTTTACCATTGACTTCACTGTGCTTATTTGCTGCCAATGTAGCTTTAGGTGTGTGACATTTTAAAGCAGACGTGAAACTTTTTTTTTTTTGTTAATCAATGTCGAAACCCTGGTTACATCCACTTTGTCTCAAAAAAATATTTACAAAAAATATTTACAGTGTAGGCCTGGATTTTCCAAGTTTACTTGTTTTAGCCTGTGTGTTCCTGAATGTTTGTCTCCTAAACAGTTACCTTTGCTACCAATATTCTGGCCAAAATAAAACCACAGCTTGCACAAGCACAGCAGACAGAGTCACCTCTTCAGGCAGATCAAAATACCTCTCTACCCTGGTCAAGAGCAGTGGTTCCCAACTAGTGGGGCGCTGTCCAAAAGTGGGTCGTGGGTCCATTCTGGATGGACCACAAGTGACCTGGAAACATGTCATGTTTGTAAAAAAACACACTTAATTTTTAAGTACACTGACTTTCCGGGACTGAGCTTTTATTTTGAAGCTCTTTTTCCTGATGTTAAGTGAGTGACTAACAGACATCTACTGGACAGAGACAGCAAACTATCTCGTCGACATGGACAAACACAAGTATGGTGCTGCATGTATTTTACTGCGTGGACCTTGAACTAATGACTAAGGAGAAATCTGGACCCCATGGCTGGACCTGTTGAGAACCACTGGTCTAGACCACCGACCCCATCTGTGTTTGCCTCAACTGTATTCTGTTTTTGCCTCTGTCCAGTTGTCATATCTTTTCCTACTTAATTTCTGTTCCTACTAGGAATCAAGTAAACTTGTTTGATGTTTCTCCTAGCACCTCTGACACCACAACCCTAGGTATCACGGATAATCTACCTGGGCTACCTGAGGTTCTGGTTCTTTCCTTAGACCTAGGCCATGAAGGAAACAGCGGCGGTACTTTGTCTGCATTCTGTGTAAAGACAAAGATGACCTTGATTATGGCCTCTGACCACCAACAGCACACGACAGCCACAGTGTTAATCCACTATTCCTACTTTCATTGTGCTTTCTCCTCTTTCCTTGCCGCCCCATGCATGCCAGTTAGTACCACAGTCATGACTAGAGAGCGACGTTAAGACACAATACTGGGAACTTTGCCAGAGCATGTGTAACACAGAAGAAAATCCAACGGGAGAGCATTGTAATTAGTCCAATAAATGTTTTCACTTGGATGTATTCGAAACAAAGTGGGGCTTATTACGGTGCGCATGGGTTTTATTGTGAGAGCTTGTAAGCGGATGATGTCTTCTGCACAGAGTCAAAGGGCAGCGCTTTTCTGTGGCAATGAAACAATTTAACAGGAGCCCTTGCACTAACAAAATCTGTGTTCTGCTACTGTGGACGCCAAAATAAGCTAAACTGCCTCTCTGTTTCCTAATATGAGGATGTAATAAATGCATCAATGGATTTTGCTTCAATTTAAGCTCTTTTTATCCTTTTCCACAAATCCTGATGAAAGATATAAATAACATACCACTGCAAAGGCACACTGGTTTTAATTAAGTAACATAGATGCTTATGACTTTTATTAAAACGCAGACGTAGCACTGTTTTCTGCTTGAAACTTTTATGAAAACTGAACAGTAATAGGATTATAGATCTTCCGAAACTGTTAAATGAGTTTAACACAGTACAGTTGACTGCCATGCTCATTGGTGAAGTCACACACATGCCCAGAACAACATTTTGTAACCTGTAATACCTCCTATTTGTAGATGCAGACACACACAGCCCTGACAGGCCGGCTTTATTAGGTTGGGGCCGCCAGTAAGGGCCCCAAAGGCTCCTGCGATAGATGTGGCTTTCTAGAGGGTGTCGGGGGGATGTGGAAGGAGGGCTAGAGGGGGCAGAAAGGGGGTCAGGCACATTCACCACTGGGTGTCGGCCGGCCCAAATTGCTGCCACATGAATGGCTTGTGCACTTGTGATTAAGGGAATAGAGTCATGGAGGTGTGGAAGATGGTTTATAAGTAATCCGGATAGGTAGGTGCGCTAAGTTAAGTGCTAAACAGGGGGTAAACTAGGGTGACTGGGTGTACAATATGGCATCGATGAGTGATATGAGGGGGCCAATGGCATTGTGGTCGCTATGTGGTAGAGCCTGCAAAGCATCCAGTCAAAGAGCTTCCACTGGCCTCTAATTTGCTTTGACTGTGTCCTGTGTTAGTTAATTAAGCCACAAGATACAGCCAGTCAGACTCAACAGTTTTTTTTTTCTGCTCAGCTTCCTGGGAGGTGATATATTTAGCCGTCTCGTGTGGCCCTGCGGGGTGGTTGTTTTGAGGTGACAGAGCTGTCTGTTGCGGCGCGCTCGGTTGCAGCCTGTCACGCCTGTAAAAATGTTTGTGAAGTGAAGAACCCAGAAAACTGTGGTCTTGCGCCAAAAAAGGGTCTTCACTCACTCTCGCGCGTAATGACAGAGCGACACATAGGTCACACTCGGCGACAGTACTGTGGAGTCGGCTGTGAAGTCGCTTGGTCTTTGCTTCTGAGCGGTAAACAAACTTCTTTTTATTCTTTTATCGAGCATTACAGCAGAGAGTAAACATGTGTGGGGGGGTGCTGTACCCATCTTCTGTTTAGATCCTATTAAACGTACCTAGACTACAATTAGCATGGAATCTTAATTTGCCTGGAAAGTTAATTAATCCATATAACTTTCAAGGCAGGCTCGTAAAGACTTACACTCGTATGGCTGTGATACGTTGTTGGAGACATTTGCAATGGAAATGCTTAGTCTTCCAGCCACCCAGGAGTATTTAGTAAGCAAAATGGCCTTTTCAACACCGCATCTTGTCCCCTTTTCAAATTCTTAACGCCCACCACTTATTCCAAGCAGGCGGTCAAAATGAGGCACACTGGAAATCGCTACTGTTTTATCCATGTCGCTTTACACCCAGCTTTTATAACGTAACGTGGCAAGCATTACACGATGAGGGACTAATGATATATTTTCTCAGCTGGAACGTGGGAAATGCACCGCGGACCCAAAACAGTGTAGAGTCTCAGTAAATTAGTGTGTGCCGCTAAGTGAAAAGTGAACAGCTTGCCAGAGCAGCGCTGGCTCGGGACCCATAGGGAGCCTGCTATACCGCACGGTGGGAGGGAGAGCCACAGGAGATATTGAACCTATGGGGAAAGGAAGCCCACTGTCAGCGAGAAGTCAGCGAGAGTCTCTGAAAACCCAGACTTCACCCTCTGACAGCTCGGAAATATCCATTTTAATAAGGGGGAAAAGTGGATTTGGCCAGACATCTCCGTTCCTCCCATGGAAACTCATCTGTCCTGGTGTGAGGCGACACCCTCAGTGACTTTTAACTAAAGGGTTGAGTATAGCAGACTTCTGCAGACCAGTAGGCCCCACAGAATGTATCCACAATTTAGTCCTTTGGTTTTTTTGAAAATGAAGTCACTTCAGATCCACTTTGCATGAGCTCCTCTGACTACTACAGGTTGTCTCAGTCAGCTGTTTTGTATTTTAGATTTTTCTCTTGTTTACATCAATCCTTTTTGTTTCTATCTCCATAAATGTCGAAAGTCTTAAGGTCTAGTAAGAGCTGACCTCATACAAACAGTGAATTATGGCAAAGTCTACTACCTGCTGATTCACTCTGAAGCTGCTCTGGATCAGATCACCACCAGTCCATTTCGCAGGAGTTGTTCCTTGTATGATTTTTACATGACAAACACACCCCCTTTTCACCAAAATTAGCGGATGTACACAGATTTTTTAAACATGGGTAAACTCACTAAAATAGAATATAGACTGCTTTCCCAATGCCATCAGACCAAAGCTGTGTACATGGGTCTACAGCAGGTGCCTTTCTGTGTGTGTGTTGTTTTTTTGTGTGTGTGTCTGTCACATTAAACATTACAGACAGGCAGGTAAACAGGTCAGTAAACAGTAGAGAGGAGCATGGAGGCCATAAAAATTTTACGGTGGTTACTCGTTTTCATATATCTCTGACTTATTCAGTGTCTTTCAACTTGGAGCAGACTAATTTGGAACGATGTTTGAGCGCTGCTTGAGCAGAGACAGATGGTAGTTTGTGACGTCATGTTACATCTTGCCGGTAAAGGAGTTAAAATTA
>JAPZEB010000025.1:22168862-22181977 GCA_029783705.1 Chaetodon striatus | reverse complement strand
AGATAATGCGTAAAAAACAGATTGAAAACAGAGATGACACAGGTAGAACAGTTGGTGTATTGATAAAAGCAAAATGTGACATTGTGCAATGGAAACAGACTTAGCAAATAAACCAAGACATTCATAAAACTTGTGAGTTAAATGTCCACTAAAGCCTCCAGTCCCCTGCCGTAAATGAAAACATCAGCTTTGTATGGACGGATGAGGAAACATCCTTAAATGAATACATATAACATGCATAAATTTACATCATGTTTTAGATCATTTTTATTCACTTGTTTTCTTCTTCTGTACTGGAAAATTGGTACCACCAATTGTTTATCTTGACGTGCTCCAATCCTAATATATACCTTACAGCAGCTGATGGGAATTTGAGTTAATACACTTTTTTTTTCTGATTTTCTAGAAATTTGTTTTAAGTTTGCACCTGATTTTTGTTCTCTCCATTAACCCTTGTATATTTAATATATAAAATGTTCAAACTGGCCTTTAATATCAGTTAGCTGCGGCTGTAGCACACTAATATTGGTACAGTATCAGGCCTTGAAGAAGCAGTGTGTCTGTTGCGTCTTTACTTTACTGTAAGTCTGTTTTTGCTGCGTCCTGTACACTCTGAATTTGTTGACATCCCTCATCATGCCACCGCCATAATATAAGCAGATCTGAATGGTACTAAACACTCGAGAGCTCAGAGTGGATGCTGTTTTTTGGATGAATCGGCTGCTCAGAATAAACAGGAACGCTTCATTAGAGGGGTAAATGGAAAAGTGAGTGTTTATGATCCCAATTACCACCTTTGCTTTAGTGCCTACTTTAATCATAGCCATATCCTTTTTTTCTCACTCAACACTACAAAGCCTCCCACTACAACACCACACACACGCACACAAATAAAACCGAGCTAGACCTAAGCAGTCTATTTGTTTCCAACTGCCACGCAACGTGGAAAGGAAAACAACTTTGTCACACTTTTATAGAAGCTGGGTCTGAGCTATTACTGTTTTTCGATTAAATACGATACAAGTTTATTTGCTGTCTTTTTTTCACCAACTAGAATGTGACTCATGAGGTCCACGTGCAATATTCTTCACAAACTGTAATAGTTTTAAGGGGCTTTCCTTTTTTAGGCCTACTCTACATAGACTGGCTCACACAGTCAAATAACCTGTGGCACAAAACCTTTCACCATGATGATCATCATTATAGTTAATCACCATTCATTTCCAGTTTCACAAGAGCCCACAAGATCAAACATGGAGTATTTTGAGCATTTTCCTATGGCATGGTCTGGAACAACAGTTTGGAGTAATTGAAACAATATGCGGCATATCAACACTCACAGTTACTGAACCATCACCACAGTTTGCAGATATCGTGATAATGATGCGAGCTTGTTTGCTCTTTGTTGCTGCACACAATAGCTGGCGCCGCAGCCTGGCCAGTTATACGATACACCAGCAACACCATCTTGTGGACAGAACAGGTAAACTCACTCACCAGCAACTAGAAATCAAGCAAAGGTCAATCCCGGTACAGTGGAACCTGTGGTAAACAAAAGTGTTTCCCTGAAAAACCCCTCAGAAATAAATCAACAAGCAACTACAGTCTTCACTAAAACATTGGCTGCAATCTGACTCTGAGGTCGCATCAAATCTGACATGAAGACGTTTGCGGCAGGGAACTAAAAAACACTTGCCCGGACACAACAAGAGCAGGGCTGCCCCAGTCACTTGAGACCTCTACAATACGTTACCCGAAGACGATCCCGTCTATTATGGCCAACATTTGATTTGTGGTCTTTGTCTCGGAGACGACGTTTCCTGGATTTGATACATCTTCAGTTTGTTTCTTATTTCACTGCGTCTTCCTTTTCATGTTGTGCACGCCAGCGATGAGGGCTGGACTGCAGTATGGTGAGATGCGACAGTTCAAACACACTGTGGTTCATTAAAGACATCCTGTTGGCTTCAAGAAGGAAAAAGATCCCGAACCAGCCTAACTGTTGCTCCGGTCTGCCCTCTAAACCCACACTGGCCAGACCACATCAGCGCCGAAGCTGGAAATCACAGGACGGCCGTGGTCAACCATACACACAATACCATTTCCATTTGTCATGTCTTTTCCTGCACTGTGTTCAATAGCTGCTACAGCAGTGAGTGTTGCTCAAGGATGCCGGTAAGCCGCGCAGATGGCGCTCTGTGATGTTTAATGTCACGTTTGTAGTGGCAGGACTGTCACAGCAGCCCTAAAATACTGATAAATTAAGCCCTAACTTTTACTGTACTTCACACAATGCTGCATTTTTTATTTAATGAGACAGATTGTGTTCAAAGTGAATGTAATAAGAGGGAGCAACCACTGGCTGTAACTAATGGCATCAGACAGAGGAAACATGCATTTCATGCATTAGAGGGAGAGTTTTGGTTTCAATAAGTCATGTTGTAATGAGCTGAAGGAGTCACCACCTCGGTTGACTCATAGGAAGAAAGTTGATAGCTGAGGTCGGATCAGAAATTGCTGGGTTCAGAGAGGAAACACGAAGAAAAGAAACAGAATCCTGAAGGATCAACAGCATCCACTGTAGATGGTGAAGTTGACGTCTATTTAGGGAACAGTGGTCACAGTTTTGGAGAAAACAAACTTCTGAGGATAAATTCAGAAATCTTAATATAAATGTTGTGATTTTTTTAAAATAAAAATATACCTTAAATCTCTGTATGTATTGTTCTGAAGTGATGCAATTTTAGCATATACACCTGCTGTCTTGAACCACATTGCTACATTACACAGTCAAGTCTGTAAGTAGTTGTACAGCAACTTTTTTTTTTTTTTTTTTTTTTGTGGTGTTGCCTTGAAACAATGACTAAGACTTTAGAGTGCCAAATTTCAGCCTCAGTTTTAGGGTGTTTACATCAAATTGATTATATGGGGAATTGTAGACTCTTTTAAACATAACCCTCAATTTTAGTAGAACATGGGTTTTTGACAGTTGACACAAACAACTGAAATCATCTTATTTAAAGCATTTTTAAACACATTATGGCCTCATGCTGCATTCACATGGATTGAAGCAGACAATAGACAGCAGACAGACAACACCTTCTGGACGGCATGGGAAAAACAAACAACAGAATGGCAGGATGCTGGCAAAACGAAACATGCATGATAATATTTTGTTATGGTGATATTGTTTACAAAGAATTGAATAAAATATCCATCCATCCATTTTCTAATCGCTTATCTTCTTGATACGGACAATTTAGAGTCACCAATTAATCTGTCCCCAATCTGCATGTGTTTGGATTGTGGGAGGAAGCCGGAGTACCCGGAGAAAACCCACGCTGACATGGGGAGAGCATGCAAACTCTGCACAGAAGGGCTCCCGCACCCAGGATCGAACCAGGAACCCTCTTGCTGTGAGGCGACAGTGCTAACCAACACACTACCATGCCGCCCCCACAGCAAACATGTTAGTTAACATAACCATGACGTAACCCCATAATAACAGAGTATAAGTGTAGATGTAGCGCTCACAATTTCAGTGTGTTTTTAGTTTAGTTTAGTTCATGAATGTTAATTCCGCTAAGTCCCGCAACTATTGCAGACTGCCCAATCATAGCAAAGCATCAGCCAGCTCCAACAAGGTTCAGACAGCCACGTAACTGTGCCCCAAAGACTCTCACACGATTGTCTCAGATTTTTTTTTATTTTTACTCTGGTTTTGTGGATTTTGAGCTTAACTTTGTGCCTGGGGCACGTATAACTCATTACCTGTTTCAGTCAGGATTTCCCAAAAATCACATTACTGTTACTGCCTTTGATCACGCTGACCATAATATTCTAATAAGATGTCTTACAGAGACTGGATTTTCAGAGCATGCAGTTGGGTGGTTTGCAAACAATCTAATTGACAGAATGCAGGCCATTAAGTTAGTAGGTGCCACCTCAGAGGTACTGCAAGTCCTCAAGGGGGCACCACAAGGGTTGGTCCTGGGCCCTTTATTATTTACAATTAACATAAATTGCATTGGACATAATATACCAAACTCTGCCTTTTATGTCTGTGCTGATGATACTGTCCTTGATTGCTTACTCCTGCTAAGGCTTTTGAGTATCTTCAGTATGCATTTGACAGAGTACAGGAACAGCGTTTTCAGCAGCAATTTGTTTTAACTGCAGAAAAAAAATAATTAAACAGCTGGTTTAAAGTTGGCAAGGTACCCCTTTATGTGTGTTTTATGTTTGTGTTTATTTTATTTACAAGGGGACAGCGCACATTAATTAACATGATCACTTAAGTCACGTAAATGTGCCAGATTTAGTCATACAGGCCAATTTTCATCTGCAGTCCCTGGCAGGTTAATCACTCAACAGCAAATTTGAGTGAATCATCAGGTGGTGTGGTCATTTATTTACACTGGGATCTGTAGGTTAGGCTTTAGTTTCTTTGTGTTTTTAACCTGTGTTGCTGCTGAGTGAGTTTGACATCTTGTATACTGTATAACCATCAAACACATGTTGTTGACTCTTCTGTCTGCTTCGCTCTCTGAAATTGCTTTCTTTTTTTTCCAAAAATTTGATAATTTTTCTTCAGGGTGTGCAGTCAGTTACAGTGTGGGCTCTCTACTAGCACCGTCAGCTTGACGGATCATCATAAAGGGATAAAGGGTAGGGGTTTAGCAAAGAGTCAGTTGTAATGTTTTGGTTGCCTTCTAAAGAGTTGCACATTCAGGTTTTCTGGTAAGTATGTATGCAACGTGCTAACCAGGCTAGCAGCTATCCTTACGGTTCTCTCCAACCTTTCATCCAAATATGGTCATCTCTAGCTCCAAAAACTAAGATGATGATGGGTAAAAGCCAAACTACAGACCTCAAAACAGGAGTCTATTGATTGACCAATACAGAGAACTAACGTCTGTAATCATACCATCCTATGGTTGCTGACGCCTGCCTTGAGTGAGCAGCCAGGCGGCGGTGCTTCATTCATGCCTAGGGAGGAGACAGACATCCACCGTCTGCCTCTTCTCTATGTCTGAATGCTCCATCGCCTGTGCCCCCCCCTGATCCTGATGAGGCTTCCTGAGGATAATTAGTCATTAGTCAGGTGAGAGAAAGACAGAGGGATAGACATTACATAGTCTCTTGTCCTGTACCTGAGGAGGTTTTATTATAGTGTCACCTTATCTTTGAGTTGCTCACTGCTTCTGATGCTCAGTACAAAGTGTTATGTGATGACATGTTGTCATGTACTTCCAAAGAATGTATCTACTTTATTTAACATGACTGTATTAAGAGTGACATCCAAAAATACCTGTCAGCAGAATTCATGATTCACTGTTAGCGGCGCAACCATTGTGCCCTGAAAAATAAGCATTTGGAAATGCTTGTGCTCTGGTGTTTAAGTGGGCCTGCAGAGTGTCAACATTTAAAACAATGAATTTTAGGGCACAAAAAATGTGGCATGTGTATGGCCCCTTAAATAGAACCAAAGATACACTTAACAACCAATCCTCTGCTGCCATTGCATGAATCAGTGCGGGAGAGAAACTCATTGTTGCAGTTTGAAATGGTGTCATGGTTGCTGAATTAATCTAAAACTGATACAGAATCAGAAAGCTCAGATGGCAATAAGATGTTTACTACCTTTGGAGACCTTGTTAACTCCTTACTCTACACTGTTATGTCCAGTCTTTAGAAAAAGAACTACAAAAGTTAGCTCAAAATAAGGACACTTAAAAAAAAAAAAAAATGTATAGACAGAGCACATGCGTAAATCACCACAGGGGTCTGAGGGACACCCCAGCAATCCGTGTTAATGCTGGGGTTTCCAGCTATGAGTAGAAGGCATGTTGTTATTCACTTCCTCTTCTGGCTCCAGTGACAATGGATGAAATTCCAAACTCAGTCTTTGCCCTTGTAAAAATAAGAATGTAGCTAACGTGATGTCACCCATTAGTTTGTAGATTCCCGCTTTGAAGGCTTGAGTTTGGCATTTCATCCGTTGCCATTGGGGCAAGTATTGAGATGAGATCAAATGGTCAGGTGACAATACCAGGGGAAAAATCTACAGTTTTACAGCGACAATTAAAAGTGATATTTAACAAAGAGAAATGTAAACAATATAGTTGCATAAGAAAATTATGAAAATTATTTGCATCCATGAGCAAGTGGTATGAAGGTAGATTTGTGTCTTTATTATTCAATCGAATTGAAGTGAGTTATTATTTGATTGAAAATACATTTTTGATTGAAGTTATCTTTTTTGTATTTGGGCCATATTATGGGTAGGACATTTGTGTCTTTATTATGCAATCAAAAAAAAAGTTTCTTCAATCAAAAAAAACAAAAACATTTTCAATTAAAAAAAAAAAACATTTTCAATCAAAGAAAATTCAACACTTTTTTTTGATTGAAGTGAAAAAAAATTTGAAGTCTTGTTTTTATTTGACTGAAGTGAAAAAAGTTTTGAAGTCGTTTTTTTTTTTTTTGATTGAATCATTTTGACACAAATATCCCGCAGTGGGTGGATGCTTCCCCATTGGTCAGACATGTTTGAGTGACAAGTGTCTACACCAATGACGTTTGACATAGGAATCTCTTTCTCGAACAAGCAATTTGCTATTTGCAATGTACAGGTACACGGTGAAAATCCGTCTTCCATCCATCCTATCGCTACGCACAAACTTTTCAAACGACAGCATTTTTTTTCCACAGACAACATTAGATGCCTTTTGAAATGTACACCGAGGGGTTTGTTTACTTCAAGGATGTGGACATGCTTGTAAAAAGAGTAATAAAAAGTCACGCACAATGTAAGCGAAAGTGAGTCTCCACACAGCATGTTTACAGCAAGTTTGAAGCACTCCTGTAACAACGTTTTCGTAGCAGTAAGTAAACAAACCCCTCGGTGTACATTTGAAAAGGCATCTAATGTTGTCTGTGGGGGAAAAATGTGGTTTTGTGGGATGTAAATAACATAAACAGTGTAAGATCCATTCGCTTCCATCATAAGCTGCTGTGGTGATGCAGGGACAGACAGAACTACTGCATAACAGGAGCAATAATAAAAAAAATCTTCAGATTTATTATTTGTTCCTGGTTAAATAGTTTTTGTGAATAACATTGTGTTAATTTTCTTTAAAAACATTAATGTTGAACTACAACGAGGTGACCAAATTGTCAAGTCACGTGACTGAAAGTTATGAATAGCGGTGACGTAACCGTGACGTTGACTCCGAAGTGGTATTTTCTGCCAAGAGCTCCTCGAGAAGTTTTCTTTCTTCTTCTTGTGGATTTCCGGTGTTGTGCTAAGGTACTTATCCCCAATAGAAAAAGTATCCCCTTCTGCGGGAGCGCGCCTGCACTCAGTACAAATGGACGTTGCTACGCTCAATGACATAATGAAATAAAGCAATATGTGGATTGTATGATTTATTGTGCAAGTACTGTTATTTTGTCAAGGAGGCTTTAAACCATTTTACATGGCTCATGCATTGAAATAAATGTTTTTATTCTTCTGTGGTGGTTGTTGAAGTTTATTGCACGAGTGCAATCATATATTTTCCTTTCTTCGTGAAGGACACGTTTTTGTTATTATTTGACAGTGTTATTAAGCACTATGCAGGCTTGTTCATTACTTACTTTTCCAGTGTTTGGAGACTAGATTGAATTCAATAGTCTGTAAGGAACTTGTTCATTCTGTAGATACAGTAAAGTCAAGGTCGCTGATTTAATCTTAACATATTTTTCACTTCATCTGGGCTACGTCTACAGGACTTGACTATACAGGACTATATTAGACTGCATGCACCACTGCAAACAATAGTACATCCCTGCTTACATTGCAAATGCTGACTTTCCTTTAGATGTGGTTGAATTCGCCCCCTAAAAGGCTAAATAATAATCACAATAATAACAGGTCCTTCTCTATTTATGTAGCACTTTTCATGGCACAAAGCGATTAAGATATGCTACTTACCTTGCCAGACATGCAGTCTGTCAAAATGTGTATCCCCCATTATACGGGGACACACATTCTGTCAGGCTGTATTTTCGAAATCTGCCAAAATCTGTATCCCCTGTCTATCAAGCCCAGTCTTTACCATAACATCAAGTGTTTTAATTTACAGATAGTTTGTCTTTGTTCCTCCCTACTGTCCCCCTCCCTTTATCATGTACAGATGATCCCCTATCATCAAGTATTTCATTCTGGCCAGATGTTCATTCTCAGAAACCAGAAGTTTTAACAGTTCAACAAAATGGGACATTTATTCACATTGTTGAGTTTCACTGGCCTATAACAAAGTAGCACACAATGTCTTCAACAGTTAACACAGCATTTAAACTAATGAACTGTCTCACTGACTATTATGAGATGCGTCGCTGGACTCAGTATCCCCTTGTAACTCTTGACATGAAAGAAGAAACTTTTCTATATTCTCCAGTGTTATTAGACATGATCCAAAGTATCTGTAAGATAACTTGGAGTAAAAGTTGTTACAGGAGTGCTTCAAACTTGCTGTAAACATGCTGAGCGGAGACTCACTTTCACTTTGACTGTGTGCGACTTTTTATTACTCCTTTTACAAACATGTCCCCATCCTTGAAGTAAACAAACCCCTCAGTGTACATTTGAAAAGGCATCTAATGTTGTCTGTGGATTTTCACCGCATACCTGTGCAGAGCAAATGGCAACTTGCTTGTTCGAGAAAGAGATTCCTATGTAAAACGTCATTGGTGTAGACACTTGTCACTAAAACATTTAGTTTTAATTTTTTTCTCCTTCAGCTGAATTCATGTCTGCAGGTGCTGACAAAGAAGTGTTGTTCATTTTTCTAGGTGCTGCTCACTAACACATTCTGCAGCGAAGCTTTCTTCAAGAACAATTACTTGATGACTCAGTTGCAAAAACGTAAGTACAACACAAAGTAGTAATTGAGAACAGCCCCTTGCCTTTTTTTACAGCATCTCAGTACAAGTTGCATGTGTTGCAGAATTTCCCCAACAAAGCCCACATACCAACACTCCAACCCCTTGCTGCTTCTCATTTTCACACTGCGTGTTTTTTAATGACCTATATATGATCCAGAGTTATCCAGTGACATGATCCAGACACATGAGAATGTTGTTGTGCTTTGTATTTAACAAATGAAGGTTGTTTAATTCCCATGTCTATTTGTTCCAGACTCTCCTGAGAACATCGATGCCAACATCAAAAAGATTGCCAGGGAGGTGTTGGAGAACAGAGCTTATGTCTGCTCTCACCCTCTAGAAAGAACATACTGAGATGTCCCATGTCACCATAATACTGCCTCCTTTGTTCAGATTGGACTGTATGAACTGGTACAATTCACACTTCCAATAATCTCTCTTTACGCTTCTATTACTACTCACTTTGGTAGATATTATCTGTGCTGCTGATATATTGATGAAGCATTTTTTGTTAGTAGATGCTGTATTTTACTAAACTTGGCTTTAAAGATAACACCTTTGGCAATCTTTGGAAAATGGATGCTCCCTTGTGATGGCATTATATGAGTTTTATTGTAAGAGCTCTTCAATTTAGTGCTATAATTAATTATTGCACAAGATATTAAATTTAATGCCTATTGGACATCTGGTCTACAGGGGACAGTTTTTGTGGCTTCTTCAGTATTCCTGAAAGGCAGGCCAGCTGATGTCTGTGTCTTCTTTTTGGAGGCATTCTTTTGAACAGTGAAGACATTCCTCTCCTCCTGTCAGAGGCAGGGCAGGCCGCTTATACAGGAATGAATGCTGCTTATTGAATTCCCTGTAAGAAGCAACAGAATATACCACATTTAGACAGACCTCTTTATGATTTTCTCCAGAATCTGTTGGGTTTCTTTGGTTTCTGAATAAAAAGTGAACCTAACTTAAACTGACATGCAGTGGTACTTGTTATGAGAGCCGTTCAGGTGTTTAAACCCATCTGAAAATCTTTGATGTGTGTTTTGCTGTGGTTCTATGGCATGAGTGTGGTTGAAAAATTAAATGTTCCTTTTATAAGTTACTGCCTCACTACAATATGACAAATTTTATGAAGTAAATTTAAAGTGAGCTTCCCCTGTTTGAAAGACCAGCAGCCGCCACTGATTTCTAAGGATGCTTTCCTCCTTTCTGGTGCCCCTACAACTGGTGGCACCATAGACAACTGACTACCCAACCTGTTTTCATCCCAACTTGTGAAATACTGTCACTTTGTCAAAGGACCTTAACATTAAAATGTTAGGTCCTTTGACAAAGTGCGCTAGGTAGCCTCGCGTGTCAGCTTTGAATGTTCATGTACAATGTCTCAACAGGAGTGTAGACAACAAAAGCAAAATAAGTATAGTTGTTACTAAGGTTATGCTATACATACTAGTAAGGTAAGTTGTCATTAAACGGGTCGCCGTTCAAGTCCCTGCCCGGACCAAAAATATGGAGTGTGGACTGGTAGCTGGAGAGGTGCCAGTTCACCTCCTGGCCATTGCCGAGGTTGCCCTTGAGCAAGGCACCAAACCCCCCCAGCCACTCGGGGCACATGTCCATGGGCAGCCGCCTCACTCTGACATATCTCCATTTAAGGCATGTATAGGTCCCGTTTGTGCATGTGTGTGTGTATTTTGGACCTGTGTATATATGTAAAAAAAAAAAACAACAACAACAGAGTGAAAACACTGAATTTCCCCTCGCGGGATTAATAGAGTATATAAAATTTAAAAAATTTAAATAAATAAATAACCCCACTGATTTTTGGAGTCGCACATTTAAAGAACACTGGGCTCCTGAGTGAAAGATCACTGACAAAGTGGCAGTATTTGATGAGTCAGGAATGAGAATGGGCTGGACTAGCTTGCCTTTGGTAGTGTGTGGAATGTGTTGGTGGTGCATAGTGGTGGTGCCTGGTGTTGAATTTCCCTTCAGGGATAAGTAAAGTTCTATCTATCTATCTATCTATCTATCTATGTAGTAGCCTTGTTGACTGCTCTCAGTCACAACACTTGTCTATTGGTTCGTTGCTGCTGTTGACACTGGCACAGTGTCTGTGCTAAGTCAAGGTCAAGTTTGTTAATTTGTCATTTCCACAGTCAGGGTACAGGGAAACGAAATGTCGTTTCCCACAGCCCAAGGTGTTAAAATAAAACACAGGAAAACAATTCGTGTTCTAGTAGGAATAACAGTTGCTGCAATTTTTTTTTTTTTTGTTTGTCCACTAATCAGAGGATCAGCAGTTTGATTCTCCAGCTCCTCTAGTCCACATGTCAAAGTGTCCTTGGGCAAGATACTGAACTCCAGATTGCTCCAAAACGTGTGAATGGTTGCTGAGCAGCACCATGTGTGGTAGCCTTAGCCACCAGTTTGCGAATGTGTGTGCATGAGTGAATGTAACACACACTGTAAAAGTGCTTTGAGTGGTTGGAAGACTAGAAAGGTGCTATACAAGTGCAGTCCATTTACCATTTTACTATATTGTTTTCACCTGTAGCCGGAACTACTGCAAAAGTTATTTTGAGTATTGTGTCAGGTGTTTATACATCAATCAGCCAAAACTTTAAAACCACTAGCCAGTCCCTCCAGAAAATCGTAATCGATTGCAATAATTAATGCAAATTCAACGAAAGTATGCAATATTTGTGGGGGCTTGCAATTTTTTCAAAGTCTCGCGATTTTTCCGCATTTTTCCGCATTTTCCAGCTGACCGGAAGTCGACCTGCATGCTACATCATTTGAAACGTCATCAGACGTGTCATCAAATGGCGGTTGAAGAATTTGCACTTTGTCTTTTTGCAGACAGTATGTGGTCATAAGGTTTACAAACCTGTACTGACATAAGAATTTGCACTTTCTTTAAATGCATATGTGTTGAATTTATTAAAATGTTGTGTTTAAAGAGGATGTAGGTTGCGTGTTGTTTTACAGTCACATTGTCTGGTTTGAGAGCTACAATAGTCACTCAGGACTTTTTCCAACATTATTAGAGTCCATGTTTTGAAACTAATTAGATAAAACTAAAGAAGAGAACTGAAACATTTGCAACTGTTTTTGTAATATTCAGTATGATTATTAAAGCAAGTGATTACATGACTTCTTTTTTGGAGGCAGTAGTTAAAAAAATCACATTTTATTTCTCCTGACTTGCTATTTTTGTCATTTGCCAAAATTTCCCACTAAAAATCACATAAAAATGCCACAATTTTTATCGCAATTTTTGACAAAGTTGGCCGCAAATTCAAGGTTTTTGGGCTGCAAGATCCTGGAGGGACTGGTTTGTCAAAGTCAGTTCCCTTGGGGTAGCATCTGTGATCTTTGGTGGTTAACCCTCTAAGGACAGATCTCCTGTGGATGACTGTGGGAGATAATTGTTTGCGTGATTCTGTTTAAATCTATCTTAAATCAGAACCATGATAGAAAGACCATTCAATCTTTCTGCTTCTGTCTTGCCCATTATCACGTTCTGATCTTAAGTACGACGGTATTTTCCCATAACAGCCGTGGGAGAATGCTGTTTCAATAATCCTGTGATGTATTGATCTGAAATAAAAACCATAATAACTAGAGCATTCATTCCTTTTGCAGTGAAGGCTTCTGTCTTCCCTGTCATCATGTCATTACCTTACGTAACCTTACATGTGGTGCATATGTAGTTTTTTGTCGTATTTACACCAGAAGTTTACTGTAATGATTGTGGTAGGTCGTTGTTTGCATAACCTTGTATATGAATATAAAAAAATAAATAAATACCCCGTCACCCTCTTAGGGTGGTATCTGTGTCATCCTCAAGCTTGGGTCCTCTACCAGAGGCCTGGGTGTTTGAGTGTTCTGGGCAGTATCTTAGCTGTTCCTAGGACTGCACACTTCTGGACTGAGACTTCAGATGTTATTCCTGGAATCTGCCGGAGCCACTCTCCCACTTTGGGGGTCACACCCCGAGTGCTCTTACTATCACAGGGACAACGTCAACTTTGACATTCCACATCTGTTCCGGTTGTTCTTTAAACCCTTCATACCTCTTTTTTCGTGTTCCCTCTTCCCGAAGTTGTTGTCAGCTGGTATTGCCACATCTACCACCACTGCCCTCTTCTGGTGTTTGTCAACCACCACTATGTCCAGTTGGT
>JAPZEB010000025.1:22139892-22157169 GCA_029783705.1 Chaetodon striatus | reverse complement strand
CACATCATGGGAAAGACCGCTGACTTAACAGTTGCCCAGTAGACACTCACTGACACGCTCCGCAAGGAAGGTAAGCTACAGAGGGTCATTGCTGAAAGGGCTGTCTGTTCATAGTGGTCTCAGTGGAAGTGAATTTTAGAATTTCATTTGGAAATCGAGGTCCCAGAGTCTGGAGGAAGAGTGTTGAGGCACAGAATCCAAGTTGCTTGAAGGGGTGCCATGTCATTTGCTGGTGTTGTTCCACTGTGTTTCATCAAGTCCACAGACAATGCAGCTGTCTAACTCTTCATGCTTCCGTCTACTGACAAGTTTTATGGAGCTGCTGATTTCCTTTTCCAGCAGGATTTGGCACCTGCCACAGTGCCAAAACTACCAGGAACTAGTTTGCAGACCATGTAATTACTGTGCTTGACTGACCAGCTAACTTGCCTGACCTGAACCCCATCGAGAATCTATGGAGTATTGTCAGGAGGAAGATGAGAGACACCACACCCAAAAGCCTTCTTTCACCTTAAGAACATCGCCTGCCTTCGACCATCCCTCACCTCCTCTGCTGCAGAAACCCTCATCCACGCCTTCATCACCTCCCATCTGGACTACTGCAACAGTCTACTCTATGGCTCATCTTCAAAAACCCTCAATAAACTCCAGGATATCCAGAACTGTGCTCTACTCTCACAACCGTGACCACATCACCCCCATTCTCCATAAGCTCCACTGGCTCCCCGTCCCCCAGAGAATCCACTTCAAAATCCTCCTCATAACATGCAAAGCCCTCGGTAACCAGGCCCACCCTACCTGTCTGAGCTCCTCCATCATCACACTCCCCCTCACACACTCCGCTCTGCTGATGCAAACCTCCTGTCCCCCTCCACCCAAAACCAAGCACAAATCCTGGAGGGACAAGGCCTTCTCCATCGCTGCTCCCACCCTCTAGAACTAACTCCCCAAACCCATCCGAGACTCCTCCTCTCTCTCCATATTCAAAAGATCATTGATTTTTGATTTTCATGTGTTGTACACCGTCATCATCAAAATTAAAACAAAAATAGGCTTGAATTATTTCACTTCATGTGTAATGAATCTATAGGCCTAATATATGAAAGTTTCACTTTTTGAATTAAATTAACATTTGAAACCTGGAACGCCATCACTTTTCTTATGACGCCTTTCATGACTGTTTAAACCTTTGAACCCTTGAAATCACTTGAAGTTGGTGTGATAAAAAAAAAGCTAAATAAAAACTACGTTTAGAATTATCATTTTAACATTCTGTTACAGAATTGTCATACTTTTTAAGCACTTTCAGATCATTTCCTTGTTTGTTTGTTTTTAACTTTGTTTTCTTTCCTTTCTTATTTACTAATTTTCTTGTTTTTAATTTTCTCTTTTAACTAATTGCTACTTTTTTGGGGTCATTTCCTCTTTCGTTGCTTCTTGTCTTCCTCACGTTTTAAAAAGTAATCAAGCCACTTTGCTCTCAGGTTTAAAGGGTTAAGGTAAAAAAAAAAAAGAACTTTCCATCATATTCTAATATTTTGACATGCACCTGTAGTAGTGTACTTGATGTACTTGATTACTTTCCACCAATGCTGGTTTCCAGCATGAGGTCACACTATGTTTGATTTTTTTTTTTTTTAAACATAGCATATGTGTCACGTGATATCTGTTAACACGTGAGTTTTTAATTAAACACCTCCCATCCTATTAGGAGAGCCTCATCCAAACATCACCACAGCCTAAAAGCGTAATTTTGTTAATATCTGAGAGCTTTGCAGACACACAGCAGTGCTGGGCCCGGGACAGACTGATGGAGCAGTGAGTCACGCAGCCTCACACCGCAGCACGAGACCCTGCTGGTGGCCAAACACCGTTAATTGCTCTGGATCGGTGCAGCAGCTCCACAGCAGCTCCGCGGTGTGGCTGGATCAAGGACGCTTCCTCTCACCTCTGCAATTATGAGGACTAGAAGCGGCATTTCGGAGCTTTGGGATGATAGTAAACGACTGCATGAATGATCACCGACCTTTAAATTCGGAGGTGTCGCCAGAGTCGGACATTAGATGAGAAAGAGCGGGCAGCGCAAAGACAAACATCACAGATGACTGCGGATTCCGCACGGCGGGTCGTCTCTCCAGCCTCCTCCAGCCCTGCCTCCTGTAAAAGGAGTGGCTATCTCAACATTACCGGCACACACATGCAATGCGCTGTCACACACACACGGGCTGTCGGCGACTTTATTTGTTTTGGCTGGCGATAACCTGCAGCAGGACACAGACTGAAGCACCGCCACATGCATTCATGGCTGTTTGACAAGCTTTTACGCACTGATCCAGCATAGCAGTAAGGTAAGACGATTCTCACTGCTGCTGTGTGTGTGTGTGTGTGAGTGTGTGCACGGGTTTGGGTGAACACTTCAGGAGAAACTGGTGTGTTGTAGAGACAGAGGAGTAGTCTAGTGTTAACTTGTCTTCCTGAGTCATCATTCATAGTGTGCGTTTGTTGCAGGTGAATCAGGCCAGTAGTGCAGGTTCCTGGATTCCTTAAAGTATCCAGCAGAATCATGCAAATATTAATTGCATCACAGCCCTGAATAAAATATTCCAATTAGCATTACTAGCCTTTTCTAGCCAAACTGTAGCTGCCACTCCTGTTGGAGCTCATAAATTACAGACAATTCCTTAATGTAAACAACACTTAATCTCCTCACATGGTGGGTTAGGTGAGGGCCTACAGTACCACTAATAATGAGATCTCAGACTCTGACATCACTAAATTTATGAGCCAATTAGTAGCCTGGCTTTTACTGTAATCCTGCAGCACTGGCCATTCATTTCTGTTCCTATACTGTGTGGTCTGTAATGCAGTGGAACCACAATGCATGGCAGTAGGCCCTTTTGTAATGAAAGTAGTGTAAACATTAGCTCCAGAGACTATGTTGGCATGGAAACAAATGAATTAACAGATCGTATTATTTGCTGCTGGCAGTGTTTGAAAACCTGGTTACTGTTTTGTGATGACATCATGAGCCAATGGTGGCTGGGCTGCAAAACATTTACATGTACAGCATGATAACTGAACTCTGAACACAGGTCAGCTGTCACATGTTACAGTAGTGATATCACCACTGTTATCTCACGGTGGGTGTGTCACTGTCACAACAATAGCAACAGAAATATGTTTTTACTCAAATTATTTAATATCCAAGTCACAGCTGTTGTGGTTAAAGGTATACTGTATAATTTCTAACTATGTTTTCATTAGTTTATAGTCATCTGAAAATAAGAATAGAAGAATGAGCTGTTTATATTTACATGGAGAGTGAATCCGCTTCCATGGAGTTCGCCATGTTGTACAGTAGCCCAGAATGGACAAATTAAACTCTGGCTCCTATAGTGCGATTCGTGCTCTGCATCTCTGCGCTGGCCACCGTAGGTCTTCCTACATGCTTGGCATAAGGGAGAAGTTTCACTTCTGCAACCTGACCTAAATACCACTAAATCCTACACACTGGACCTTTAAAGCATAACTTTGCCGGTTTTCAACCTCCCAGCCTCACGGCCTTGCAGCAGCTGCCCTCTGCTGCCTTTCTCTCTCCTCATCTTCTTTTTACGTGTATACTCCGGCTCACACAAATACTGCCGGCAGTCGAACTCAAAACCTTCATCCACATGATTGAAATCAGGTAAATAATCCTCCATGATACTGAATATCATTTAGGTTACACTAAACTATGTTTACTGTAAAATACTTATATGATACTCTCTCCAGAACTCACACACGTTTTCACTGTTGTTTTCCTGCAACCGGTGACATCTCGTGATATGTCTTGATATTTCAGAAAGTGACTTCTGCTTAAGAAGACAATAACAAACAGACTGGATCAAGTGAAAGGTGAAGAATAATAACAAACTGAGCCGCTCTCTGTCAAAAATAACCACTTTCAATGGACATACAGTGACAATGTTTAATTGCCCCATGTGCCTCCAATACAGTTTGTTCCACGGCTGCTGCCAGCTCCCTGAATACTGGAACAATTCAAAAAATTGTTGTTCACATCAGTCTCTTTGACCAGTTTACTACAGTGAAATAAGGTCCAAGTGAAAAAATGCCAAAGCCGTCCTTTAAGCCAAAGCATGCTTCCTGAGTTCTTTTGAAATATCTCTGACAAAAAGTTAAGTTATTGCGTCACGAGGTGACAGAAAGTGCGAGAAGGTGTCACCTCAGAGAGCCTTTCAGGAAACCACACTTCACTTTTATTTGGCAGGTACACAGACAGCGTTTATGATGACTCATGTAACTACTCTGTGTTGACTGGCCCAGGTTTGTGACTATAGGTTTGGTTGTACTTTCATTAAGCGAGGGTGTGTGTGTGTTACCCTGAGCTGTGTCAATCCTGATCTCCCAGCACATATTTTCACACACCTTTAACGGTTCATTTGGTCATACAAATTGTTAGCGATTATGTGGCACTTGTCTTGCTAATAACCGCTGCTGGGTTTTTAACTGCAAATAGGACAGTTTTATTACGGATTCAATTACCTTCAGTGATTTACACAACATACTGTACAGAACATTAATGTGCTGTAGGATGGGTATGATGTCATATGTAGTGACTTGTGGTATTTCACAGAGGATAACCATTCTGCTCTGTCACTATTTATACAGTAACTGATGGTGCACATTACTGGTAAATATTTAATATGAAGGCAAAGGTCAGAGAATGAGCAAACAGTCAAAACTACTTCTACTGTACAGTGAGTGGTTTTCAGCAAAGTACTGAATAGCAGCATTGTAAAGTGGTGACTTAAAGGGGAATTCCACCAATTTTACATATCAGAGGTGTTGGGAGTATCACTGCATATATGAGGAAAGCTACATGAGGCTTTTTGTGTCTCCAGAAGCTAATAAATTGCCCCAAGTGATGTCACTTGAGTCAGCCAGCATTGGTTGGGGCCTAAGCACAACAGAATATTAGGGCCACATTAAGAAAAAGTAAAATGATAAAAAATACAGAGCTTTTTAGGATTAAAAAAAAACCCTAATTTATTAATAAAACCAATTGATACTGTTTCAAGAAAAAAAGATGTAATATTACATGAATGAAGTCTGAATTTATGAGAAAAAAGTTGTTATATAATGTGGATCAACTCATTAATTTACGAGGAAGAGCCTTGCAAATTCATGCCAGAAAGCAAGTTGGCTTATTGTAAAGAGTGAGGGAAGTCAGGACAGATGTGGTGGATGAATGGGTCAAGCACAAGACTTTTTCAAGTCCTGAGTGAGGCAACTGTATTTTACTATTTTTAAACTTAGATGTTGCTTGTCGGTCTTTATCCTTTGTCACATGTCTCGGACATAAAGATTTTTTTCTTATAAATTTTCATGTTTATTCACGTAATATGATTACTTTTTTATCTTACAGTTATGACTTTTTCTCATAATGTGTTTTTTTTCTTGACATAGTATGTTTTTTTTTTATATCATTAAATTATAACTGCTAAATTCTTGTATTATTATGATTTTTTGCCCTCAATAACATGAATTTATTCTCGTACTGTTATGACTTTTATTCTTGAAATCCTACTTTTTTCCCCCCTCATTTTTATGCAGCCATGCTGGGGGATAGCTGTGGCCGGAGGCAGTATGTTTTCCGGTTGTCTGTCCATCCCATTCTTGTGAACACAATATCTCAGAAAAACCTCGAGGAAATTTTTCAGATTCATCATAGACTTTCACTTGAGCTGATTCGGTTTTGGTGGTCATAGGTCAAAGGTAAAAGTCACTGACCTTGTCTATCTCATTTTGCAAATGCGAGAGCATCTAAGAATGTCTAGAGGGAATTTCCTTAAATTTGGCACAAACATTCACTTGGACTGAACTGATTAGATTTTGGTGGTCAAGGGTCAAGGGTCATGGCCACCGTAACCTTGCAACTATCTCATTCTCATGAACATGATATCTCAACAACGACTTTAGGGAATTTTTTTTCAAATTTGGCACAAATGTCCTGTTGGATTCAGTGAGGAACTGATAAGGTTTTGATGGTCATAGGTCAAAGGTCAAGGTCACTGTCACATCCATAAATACTATATCTCAAGAATGCCATGAGGGAAATTCTTCATATTTGACACAAACATCCACTTGGACTGAAGAATAAACCGATTTAGAATTTTGTGGTCGAATGTCAAAGATCAAAGTTACCATGACCACACAAAACATGTTTTTGGCCATAACTCAAAAGTGCTTGTGCTTATTATGACAAAACTTCACACAAGTGTCTAAGAGGATAAAATGATTAAGTGATGCCATTTTATATCTAAAAGTCAAAGGTCTACTTTACTGTGAGATCATAATATTCTGCATAAAACACTTTTCTGACTATTAATTAATGTCATTGTGTCAGAACAGAAGGGGAGACATGAATTGAATTGGTGACACTCAGCTTGGGTGTCCATCTTGAAACTGTGCTGATTGTATAGATTTTCTGTGCTGCTGGGGGAAGATGTGTGTGTGAAGCATCAGTGTTTTCACAGACATGGATGTGAACTGTAAGAGAAACTTGACTGGTGCATAGAGGCATACAACTGCGGTGATTCTAGTTTTCCGTAATACTACTACTCCTTTTTTGCTTATACTTAAGACTACATGCTTGAAAATGCAAAAAAAAAGTCTTGAGGTGTCAAGTAAGAAAAACTTAGCAGACCTCTGTAGCCCACCCCTGATCTCTACTTGAGGCTAGCAGCTTGAGGATACATTAGCAGCTATTAGCATAGCACACCAGTATCTCTGCCTGACTGTAGGCGGTCTAGTTGTAGTGTGTGTAATATAGGTGCCATGTGTTGACATAAGGGAAAATAGATGGAATAAAAAAGATGATATTTCTGGTTCTGATATTTCTGGTTTGATCCTTTTTGAAGAACTGTTCATTGTAAGTCTGACAGTGGTATTGATGAGATGCTAAATTAGAGGAGTAACACTCTCTAGAAATGTTTTACTTTACTCTTCTCTCATCCTCTGACCAAAGTCCACATAAGGAGAGTAAAGTAACCCATGGAGGTGCTGTGTAACATGTTGTATTTTGCATGAGTGGGTGAAGTCTATACAGCGCTCTTATCACGGTCATGGAGCCTTACTCTGCTTGCATCTCCACACACCACTGATAATATTTCACAGTACAGTGTGTGTCTCGCCCTGCATTTTGCATTTAATGACACCCTGACTTGAAGTGTTTTGAGTTTTATCTTGCCATACATTTTAATGCCAGTTAAACATTAGACAAATGAGGTCACAGCACACAGGAGAAAGCCAGATACAGGCTGACCCTGGCTGCTATGTGTCTTTCTTTAACACCTTGGTTCTTGGCTAATACATGAAAGAGTTAGTTTTTTAATGATTAGCTGGATGCCTGGCTGCAGAATTTCAAGTTGTTCAGCATTTAACCTAGTTTCAGAGGCCTTGGACAACCTAAAAATAAACATTGGAAGAGTTTTAACCACTATGCATGATAACCAGGACAACAAACATGACAGTTACTGCACCAGCTTTTCTCAAACTCTTTTAATCTCTCCATAAGGAAAGTGATGGCAACTCGTAAAGACAGACGCAGGGATCGAACCCCACTGGAGGAAAGCTATGGAGAGAGGAGCAGCGTCCCCTGTCCTGGAGACACCCTACCCTGGAACCTATCCAAACACCAGAGGGTCAAACGCTCCAAGTCAGCCTCAGGGGATGTCCTGGATCCAGCAGAGAGGGCTGTCATTCGTATAGCAGGTAGGATCGACTATAAGCACTGCGGTGTTCCTCTCACTTGTGATACAGTATGTACATGTACTCAGTGATGCAGAAGTGTACTCAACTCACATTTAAAGCCCTGTGTCCAAATTCAGCCGTCTGTCCAAGCTGTGGGCTTGGTGACTCAGGGACTATTCACAGTGCTAGTTGATTAACTGCTGTAGCTCACTGGCGAGCAGGGAACATGCTGGTGTTTATTTCCCACCCTGGGTCTTTGTTCTTAGGATTGTACACTGTCATCATATAAAAAGTTACTGATGAGGGAAGGGGAAAGCAGTCTGAGCTAGCCAGCCTGCTAGCTGGCATTTAGCAAGCTCATTAACTGCTAACTATATAATAAGTTCACACATTTCATTCAAAAGATACATTTGTACCATTGACGCATGTCTAAGAACTGCCTGTAAACCATCCTTCTCTTGAGGAGCTGTTAATATTCTGACAGAGGACGGTTAAAAAAGTGGATGGTGCAACACAGCTGATAAACTACAAAAGTCTTCCATTAAAGGTTAGAACTTGCACATCCCTGCTGTATGGGGTCACATGTAGGTGTTGCGATTTTGTTTGTCTGTACGTCCATCCATCCCTTTCTTGTGAACCTCATATCCAAAGAATACCCTGAGGGAATCTTCAACTTTGGCATGAATGTCCACTTGGACTTAAGATGAACCAATTAGATTTTGGTGGCCAAAGGTCAAGGTCACTGTGACCTTGTTCTTCTTATTCTTGTGAACGCAATATCTCAAGAAAGCCTTGAGGGAATTTCCTCAAATTTGGCACAAACGTCCACTTGGACTTGATGATACACTAATAAGGTTTTGGTGGTCATAGGTTAAAAGTCACCATGACCTCACTGTGATCATAACTCAAGAATTAATACACTAATTATGATACAATTTCCCACAAATGTCCAACAGAATAAAATGACGAAGTGATGGCATTTTATATCCAAAAAGACAAAGGTCAACTTTACTGTGACAGTATATGTTTTTCTGGCCATTATCAAGGTTATAACTCAGGAGCATGAGGGGAGGAATTTGGTTGGATACTTACTTGATGACACTAATCTTGGGTGTCCACCTTGAAACTGTTCTGATTTTCTGTACTGACAGATTGAAGATGTGCAAAGCATCAACATTGTAGAATTCGTAGCTTCTTTGCAGCAACACCCACATTTGAAGCATCGTCTACTGTCATGGCTACATGTGAGTCTGGACCAGACTTGAATGCAAACTGTAACTACAACTTGACTGGTTCGTGGAGACATACAACTGTGAGGTAGTAATTTGAGTTATCTTTCACGAGGAAATATTCCACACTGGGACACAAAAAAAGGGAAATAAGTCACTTTACAGGAATAATGTGGAGTGTGCTTTAAAAGTTGTTTCACAACTGCATCAGGGTGTTGTCTGTAGTGTTCTCAATGAAAGTTATTTATAATGTTGACTTATGAAAAGCAATTGAAAATTCATTCATCAGGGCCATTGTCCTTTGTGGGAATGTCCTTGTTTGCATTCTGGGTAGAACTTGTCAGACAACATGACATCATTTGGCTGAGAGCTCAGTTTGAGATACTGACAACTGAATTCCACAGGTCACACATTTGTACCAGTGTGTGCATATATTTTTGGTGTAATTGTGCTTTTCTGTGCCTTGAATTAGCAGTTAGAAGTACCTAGATCCTAGAACAGGGTCATACACTGTTGGGTTAACAGTATGTAGCCTTACTATGCATTTAAAGCAGCCTTGACCTGTCTAGTGCAACTTTAAATGCCAGCTCACCAAGGAACAATTAACAAGTGATACAGTAAGCAAAAAGGAAACACAACGGAACGTATGTAAGGTATTTGTTTCCCCTGCAGACTGGTAATGGGCTTTGCAAGCTGAACAGGATATACTGTACGCTTTATACAGTACATTGAAGCGGGGACAGTGGCAAGGGACAGTAGTTTTCCAAGTGTGAGGTGTGGTTCTTCTTACTCAAACAATAGGCTGGGATCCTGTCCAGTTCAACTGTGAGGATGCTGGAAAGTATTTATTTACACTACGGGCTAGCAGTGCCATTTTTGTGATGTTCTGTTGCCTGAGGCCAAGTGTTAGATACACTGACACAGTTCATCGTCATTGTGGACCCCATGTAAAACTGACTGCAGCAATCAGTTTATTAGAAATGCCAAGTCATAATCATTACTCATTATATGTAATTATGAGTACCACCCCAATAACATGATGTGACTTGTATCAATAATATAATAGTGCACTAGTAATTTGATATCTGAAATCACCCCGGAGTGATAGAACTGTTATCATGGTGTCAATGCAATTAACTGTCTGTGTAATGACCTGTACCTCATCACAATGCAATGCAGTGCCTCTAACACAGTAGAGCTCAACTCAGCAGGCTGATATTAACAGGCAATTTTGGCATTTCACAGATATGTTAGTATCAGCGTCGGCAGATATGCCAAAAGAAATTGCATCACATAAATTTCAATTATTGAAGTCATTCAAAGTGGTATAACAGACTCAACAGTCAGTGTACAAAAGCAGAGCAAGCCCCACATCTGCAGTGAAATTATGAAGAGATGACTGGGAAAATATGGACATCATCAGTCAATGATACAGTAACAGTAACAGTAACAGTAAAACATTCCTTGAAACATGTTTAATTGTACGATTTCTTCATCATTGTAGTGCAGAAATTACTGGTATACAGTACTCCTGTATGTTGTATTGTGCCAATTTTAATACAATAAGTCTTTGATGAAGTTTGTTTTGGAATGCTGTGCTCCTGCCGGGTAAGAGGAAGTTTGGATAACTTTAGCACCTACAATAGGCCGGCATCCACATCCTGCACAGCTCTTCCTCTATCCATCAGAAGGCCAGGTCAGGCTGTGTCAGCACCCATGGGTGAGGCTGAGCTTTTGTTGTGGGCTCTGCTGACTGACAAACTGGCTGCTACAGAATCCCTGACTGTATATAGATGAGCATGTGCTAGAGGGTTATCAGAAGTGGACTGTGCACAGTTCCCATTATTGATAACCTGCTGTAAGGCTGAGGCAGCACTGTACTGTTTATCTGGTTCTTTAGAAGCGTCACATCCTACTGTACGGGCGGAGAAACCTTGCAGTTGTTTGATTTATCAAACGTTATTAGAACCAACTGGATAATTGCTAAAATGGACATGGACATCAAGTAAAATAAATAAATAAAAATGTTAGGGCATAGTGACTTCAGAATTCAACCAGCACACACCAATGAAGACATTATGCATGGCCAAAAAAATAGTCCCCTATGAACTGGTCTTGTCAGACCTTGGTTTTTGTACTTTTTGTGGTAGAAGTGGTTGAAAATTGGAAAAGTATTTAAACTGACTCTGTAACTTTATCTCAGGCTGCATTGGACAGATATTGTTTTTGTGTCTTTTCAGCTGTCTTTAAAGGGCATGACTTGTCTCAACTTTGCAGATCATTAAATTAGTTTTTAAATTGCATCTATCTTTCTAATTACCAGTTAAGGCAGCTTAGACATGTTTCTAATCACCTGTGGGAGCAGGCCTTGAAAAATGAGATTGCGAGCTTGTTAAGACCTGGTGTTAAGTGAATACATTCCACCGGATCTTATTACCCAGCAGTGACATTAGGAAGTTGTAAATAGGAATGAGGAGACTCCATTGGGATTTAAATGAGGACTTGATAGGCCCCTCCAATGTAACCATTAAAGCCTGTTTCGTGATGCACTCACTATTCCATTGATTTTTTTTTTAATTGCAATTCCTGCCTTTTCTCTTCAAGGAATACTTCTTGCACAAAATGACCCTTTGTATATCATTTTCTCAGCCCATGTTTTGTGGAATTTGTGAAGAAAACTTTGTTTTTCCAGCATGCACCAACGGTGAACAAAGAATCCAAAAATGTTTAAGTTCTTGATGAATTGATGTAAACTGGGGCTCCGTTTAAAAACAGCAAAATCCATATCAAGAATGTTTGCTGTTTTTGGGTTCTTTGCTCACTGGAGGCATGCTAGAAAAACAGGTTTCATCTTCTTCTTCTTCATAAATTCTGTGCAACATAGAGTGAGCAAGTGATATAGAAATGGTCACTTTGTCGGTGAAGTATTCCTTTAGTGTGGATGATGCAAAATTGGTCGGTTGCATTATATTTAATGCCCCGATTTCCATTTTATTAATAAATATTTTTCTGAGCTGTATCAGTATGTCTGTATTTGCTGCTGAAATCACGTGGCCTCCTAGTGTGCCCGCTTTCACAAATCAATGAATGATTGAGTTGAAAGTTCTCCAGTCAGTCAACTGTCAGACTGGTGACAGGGAGGATTTACTGTCCACAGTATGGCTGCTGGGGTCATCTCTGATGTATAGTTTAGTGCATGAGAGCAGTGCTCAAGGACTGGCACCAAGCTCTGCAACATAACTCAGCATAAGGTCAGACACTCAACCCTGCCGACTTTTGGTTGACTGTCGATTTAACTGATTGACCTTCACTTGAGGGGTACGGTACACGAAATGTGACAAATGGGGGGTTCGAAGATGGGTATGGTCCAAGCAAGGGGGCCAGAAGTAAGGGGGTAGGAGGTAGGGAAGGGGCCAGTGGCCTTCTCCCACCCCATTTGCTTTAAGTTGTGGGTCTCTGCATTGCGGCTGGAGTATGAGATGAAGATTGCAAGATATTGTCTTTATTATGTGTATTGGTTTTGAGATCTCCACCTCTGCCACTACCAAAATGCAATTGAGGTTGATGCAATTTCACCACAGCACAGTAAATAAAGCTGTAGCTGAGATGTACAAAATATTTTTCTTATTTTACTGTAACACATGTACTTCAACAAGTCATTCCAACATATTCCTGATAACATGCTTGGAAGAGAACTGCCTGCTTTCACTATCAAATTGACTGATGCTTGTGTTTATTGTGGTAACATTATTTGAAATAGCATGAGCTCATTGAAAACTGCACCTCTGAAATGATCAAATTATGTAATTAGTGGGAGCTTAGTGGAACCGTCTGGTGATAATCATGTTGTGTTGGATATGGGAATTTATGATAGGTTTTATTACCTTTCACAGTGGGCCACAATTGATGAAGTAATACAAGTAGCGCAGCAGCATATCAATCAATGTTGAATAAAAATCTCAGTTTCATGAATAATAGACCAGTGATTGTGAAAGTATTACACACAGTAGGATACAGCCCAGAGAAATGTAGTTTATGACTCACGTCTTAAGGCCAAAACACACCGGCTGTAAACACCGCATGCTGTCCTGTGGCACTTTACACCATTGTCCTATTGTCCTCGCCACCCCTAGAATTAAATGCGTTTTTCCCGCACTCACTCTCTGCTTGTACATACAAGCTCCCATAGCAGCTCCTCTCCTCTGCTCCTGTGGCAGCTCCATTCCTCTCCTCACCGTTGATGTACAAAGAGAAATCTGTAGCTGTTGCTGTCTCATGTGTGACAAAGACTGGATGACGAGAGACTCATTGTTGGGGTCAAGAAATATCCTGAGGTAAATTAACCCACAATCCTATCGTTATAAAGACAATGGCCAAAAAGATATTGCCTGGCAAGTCATAGCTCTGGAGATCAGCTCTACACATATTTATTTGAGCTAACACAGGGCCAGAAGAGGTACAGATCTTTTAGTAAAAGAAGTAATAATTTTTTGTGGTCTTCTCTCCGTGAGCTGCAGTGCCATGCCTCCAGCGTGTGAGTGATGCCCTGTGTGTTTTCAGCTTTGTCTTTCTTCAGCCCCTACCGATGATGACTCAAGTGACATCACTTAAGGAAATTTATCAGACCCCACTGCAGCTCCCTTTGCAGCCACAAGATAATTCATACAACTTGTTTCACACGTGCAGTTAACAGACTTTTGTAATCTGGGGAGTTCCCCTTTAATCTGAACAAATTTCTGTTTGTCAGGTGCTTATATTAAAAGACCTGTAAGTTTGCATTCTAAAGAACAAGTGCCTGTAATTCTGATGGATTTATAGTCTGCATAGTGCACAGTGTATCACAGTCTATGATGAATAAATAAAAAACATGTTATAGGTGATTATTTTGTCATCATTGCAGTCTACATCTGGCATTAGTTATTTTAAAATTAAAAAGGTAAAATCTCATATTTCTTTCGGGTTTAATGAGATAATAATTTAAGAGGATCAGGTTTGTTGACACTAATTTAACTTTATTTCATAAATGTTGGCTTCCCTTGCAGTCGTGGTTGCTCCAGTGTTGGCCTTGAGCTGTACTTAATCCCAATATCCCTGCAAAGTACCCCTCAATTATTCATTATGAGGAGGCTATGATCTGCCACTGAGATGCTGCCACACAGAGACTCTCTCCCACACTGTGGCCTAAGTGGGAGAGATTTACTGTGGAAATAATCAGTGTAGATGAAAAGAGCCCCAAATATCTGAGCAGTACTATGTAGCTTGTATATTACAGGCTGTATGGGGGAATTATGTGAGTCACTGACTGTCTGTTTCTCATGTTCTCAGTATATGCAGTTACAGGACCAGTAAAAAGATGCCCCCTCACAGCTGTAAATCTTCATCTACACAAATGCAGTGGTAGCACCACTGATGGTTACTCCATAGACATATACTGGGACTCCTGCCCTGAGGCGGCTTTCATAATAGTGCAATAAAACACATTTAATGGAAGCATTAGAGCTGGATACTTTGGCATTTTATCATATTATGCTTCACATTTTTGCTCTGCTAATGTGATGCACTTACATTATAAAAGCCTCTTTGTATTTCTAATCATATTCCTCAGACAGAGCAGCTTTATCAGGTTTGAAAAATGTCTTGTGTTAGCTAAATGCCAGGTTTGTGGTGTTGTTTTCTTTATCAGAGCTGGTCTTTACCTATTCTTGGATCTCAGCTGCAGTTTAGCTACAATAGCTTATTAAATGCCAACTTACCATAGATCAAGCAACACACTTCAGACAGCAATAACTCGTTTGCCCACTAGGTGGCACTTTGTATCAAAGAGGCCGGTAGCCTGACAGTGTTCCTGGAGAGTCATCGCAGCTTCTGGAAAATGTGCCTCATTTCCCACACCCGTCTCAAATAGCATGGACTACATAGTGTATTCCTTGTGCCCCTTTGCGTTACAGTGCTCTGCCTCATTTCAGCAGACAACACGTTTTATGCTCACTGAAAGAGTCTATCAGACAGAGCAGCTTTATTTTCCCTGTTTTACAGATCTGACCTTTGTGCCTACCCCATTACATGCAGCGTCAGGGAGGAATGCTGAACCTCACCATCAGTTTGGAATTCGATAAATGAGCCGTAGTGTATTGGACAGATCCAGGCAAGAAAGTGGAAAAACATACTTGTTACTGCAGTGCATCAGTGAGTTTCAGTCAGACACTGTTTGGGATATCCAGAAGAGGGAGCCAGGCCTGTTTCTATGCTTGTCCCACAGTTACTTTACTGTTATTACAGCAGCGTTGCAACATTATTGCACTATGCTAGAACAGCCCCAGCCCTGGCTGATTGACAGTGGACTGCGTCATGCCTTCAGACTGGTGATGATGAGTTGATACAGTGACAAAAAAGAAAGAAGGAGGTGAGGAGATGTGTTTAATTAGGTCCTTTCAATGCTGAAACACTGCTTACAGGCAGCAATTATGTGTCAAATCCTATCAATCATAGTCCAATGACTGCTATTGACAATGGCATAGATTCAGTTTAGGTAAAAAAAAAACAACAACTAATTTATAGCAAGGAGAGCTGGAAGTACAAGGAAGGATAAAACACAGAGGGATTCTCTTGACTTTCAAACCATGTCTACACTGACAAAATAATTTCCCTTCCATCAAAATCCAACAGATGATAAGTCCTGTTTTAGTTCAAGCTGGCCATAAATTCTCCCATAATAACAACCGTCACGCTTTTGTTGAGAGGTTTGTCATCTTGTGAAGCCAGACTATCAGTCTAGCTGTTGGCCAGTATTAAACTCCTGCCTGTGTGTGTGCTTACGTGTGTGTGTGTACATAAGGTGTTGTTTGTTTCCTCCATGGCTTTTTCCATCAGCGGTGAGCTGTGCTTTGGTAATCCCCTCGATGCTTGAGTATAAAAGATGTGGTGATTTGTGAAGTCTGGCATCTTATTTTCTGGACAGAGTGGTGTGAAAAAAATGCATTAATAATGTTAATGATGTATCTTCTCTTGTCTTGTGAGTCGGCCCCACTAGAATATCAAACAGAGGGAGACTCACCTGGATAAAAATAGAGACAGACTGTTTACTGACCAGCTGTATGCTGTAGCTGCTTTAAAGGTCCAGTGTGTATACTGGCAGAAATTGAATATAATAAGGTAAGTATATTACATTTTTGTGTGGCAATATCGTCTTGTTACACAGTGCCAAGTATCTATTTCTTTATTTTATATAAATTATTTTGCTGCAAAAAAATGAGTGAAGTGAAATAAACAGACTGAAAACTTTATCTGTATTTATATGTATTGTGACGAAAGTATCATGATAATATTGTATCGTAGAGCCTCCAGTGATTCACATGTCTCAAGTATAATAAGTATTTATAATAATTTACTGTGGAGTATAATCACCTGAAAATAAGAAGCATTGTATTTTTGTTACCTTAGAATGAGCTGTACGGAGGTCGCCATGTTGCACTGCCTTGTTTCTACAATAGCTCAGAATTGACAAACCAAACACTGGCTCTAGATAGTGCCATTTGTTTTTGTGCTTTTGCGTTGGCCACCCTAGATAGCAGCCAAAAACACACATTTTTTAAACGTGTAACTGCTTTATTAATGTTCGCACTGATTTAAAATCACTGAGTCTATTTGTTGTGGAGAGGAGGAGACCTCCTGAACGTCTGGATCTTAAGTTATCAGAGAAAAACACACATTAGCAGGTGCTGGGCCAGCTGCCCAAGCAGCGTGGGAGAAACACTGATTTGTAACATGAAGCTGCTTTATTCAGTGTTTTTACCGGTTTAAATCACCTGGGGGGGTTTGTCTCGGAGAGGAGGAAACCTCTGAGGAGAATTCGGCTCACTATGTAAACCTCCTGAACGGCCTGATCAGAAACAAAGTGAGTGCGTATTAAGTTATTAAATAGGTGAGCATACATGTCTAGGTGCTGGGCAAGCAGGCCTTCTGCGATGTGCCAAACAGTGAAGGAGAAACACTGATTTGTGATGTGAAACTGCTTTATTTAGTGTTTTAACCATTTTATTCACCTGGGCCATTTGTTTTGGAGAGGAAAAGACCTCGGCGGGTAATTTGGTAAAAATAATGAACACTGGAAGAAGTTTTAGCTGGTTGCAATCTGCAGTTCTCACCACAAGATGCCACTAAATCCCCCTGCATCTTACACACTGGACCTTTACTACTAGGAAATGCAGTAATAGACAGAATGTTGGGAATTGGTCCTGATTATAGAGTGGTAATATAAAAATATTTTTTAATACTATCTAGGAAAATTATATATATT
>JAPZEB010000025.1:22094119-22104415 GCA_029783705.1 Chaetodon striatus | reverse complement strand
TCTTCACACAGAAAGCATTTCAGCAGCTGGAGGCAGCTTTTTGTAATTGTTTTTAATGAGAATTTTTTGCTTGCGTTTTTTGCATTGCGATGCTCCTTGCGTTTCTGCACTCTAGGCGCCTGGCACTTTTGCTGGAGCACTTTGAACTCTTGGAGTTGAAAAAACTTCAACTCAGAATGGAAGAGGGCTCCACGTCATCTCTTTTTTCGTCATCTTTTTCACATTGTCCACTTGGATGATTTGAGAGGCGGGCCATTACAACAAGTTTATAGTTGGACAACAAAAAACAATGAAGAAGAAACTGGTGGTAGCGGTTGCTGAATACCCAGAGCTATACGGCCCAATGATAGACAGCAGGTTGTCAAACTGCCCCCTAGTCATCCTAAAACATGCCTGAAAATGGCCATCATCGAGGCGAAGCTCCTGGACCAACTGATGGTACTCACTGTGACCCATCCTCTTTTTTTAGGGTCTCATGTACCCACAGAGATCTCCGTTGAGCTACAGCAAGTAAGCAGCTATTAATTACTGTGAGAAAAACAAAACAAACAAAACAAAACAAAACGATAGCTTGATTACATGGGAAGGTTAGTGAAAGGATGCCATGGGTTGGTTGCCTGGCAACAATAAAAGAGGTGCAGCAAGCGTTTTTTTTTTTACTACACACTTAATTAAAAAGAAAAAATAGGCAGTGCGGTGTGCCTCGTGTTTTGCCACCTTCAAAATGCTTTCTGTGTGATCAGGGCCTCAGGGTATAATTCTTTTACAGCTTTTACATTTAATTAGCCATCATCAAAAATCCATCGGGTTTATAGAAATATTCATTGCTACAGCTTTTACAAAACTAAACAAAACTCACATACCAACAGCCTAAATCACAAAGGTGAGTTTCTCTTTACTTGTGACATCATAGATTTATCCTATTGTCTAAAAATGATACTCTTATATTGAGTGTAGTAATGTGGTGAATCTCCTTGGTACACAGAAAGTGACAATTTGAAGTTGGAGGCATAATACAAACATGTTTCCACTGAGATAAAGTTGGAATCATCAGCAGTGATTGAAACTCCTCAACATCTCCAAGCCCACCTTAATAGAAAGCCTGACCTTACAGATATTTACAGGTCTTCATTAACAATCCAGCATTCAGTAAAGACACAGTAAGGACTGATTATTATCAAACTGTAGAAGTCAGTTGGCTTCTGTGTGGTCTGCGCTGTGTTAGCAGACAGGGCAGGACAATGGGTTGTGTGACTTGTTATTGTTGACTTGTGGAATAGTTCTTCCTCCTATTTTCCTGGTAGTCGTCCACCACATGGGAATCACATCAAATTCCTCAGCTGTTTATTATATGTCAGACTTTCTCTAGCATGATGCAGCTGCGGTACAACAGCACTGTGTCATGAATCTCTGAATCATTCTGATCCATTTTTTTATCATATGGAAAACACATCGTTGTTCTCACTTCTGTAACCTGGCACATCAGACACCTTTTGTCACAGGCTCTTTTCGTATCTAGTTTCAAACCCTTGTCCACAGTCCCTTAAGCAATTTGTACACAATCAGGACATTCCAGTGACATGGTTATCCCTGCATCCCTGCTAGGAAATGCATCATGGGTTGTTTCCCCTCTCTGTTGTTGAGCTATTTTTGGCGATGGTGAGACCCAGGGGAAAGACCTCACAGTGTGGTCAGGCTGTGATTTGTGAAGTGTCTCCCTCACAGAACAGAGCCAGAGAGAAGCAAAGAGCAGCCTGCACTGTTCATTTCCACATATTTACTGCTGCTTAAGAAGTGAAAACTGTGTGTGGTGTGAGCTTTTAGCGTTGGGTCCTGAGTGGGTGATGCCATTAAAGTCATAAAGCAAGTGGGTGGTGTGGCAGCATGTTTTCACAGAGCACAGAATAAGTGAACTGAAGTGCTAGCTAAAGAAGCAGTTATTTTGGTATCAGAAAAAATTCTTAAACATGTAATCATTAATATGTTTGGCCACTTGGGGGCAGCAGAGCAAGCTATGAACGCAACATTTTAGTATTTTTAGCAAACAGTTTACACATCCAGTAGCCACACAGCAGCATTTATTCGGAGTCTTGTTTCAAGGGGTCCCTACAGATTCCAATTTTAATTCTCCTTGCCCGTTTTGGTCTCCACCATCTCTAAGGAAAGATGTTTGGCTTCTTTGCAGCTAAATGCTTCACTTGACTCACCAGCTAGTTGCTTACTTTGTCTGTCGGTTTGTCTGTCAGTGGGTTTTTCTTAAAGCAATGCTGATAAAACTGTTGTGAGTAAACTAAAAATTAGGGATGCACCGATCTGGACTTTTTCAACCGATGCCTATAACAGATAATTACCTGCTTCTCATGGCTGATAACCGATACGATATCTGGTAATTAAACATTTTTGTTTTTTACAAAGAAGTGTATAACCTGTAGTTTATGTAAAGCAGAGGACAAACAAAAACAAAGAACAGTTCTGACTTCCATACCAGCAACATTAGGCTCTGAAAAAGAGGGACATTATCTATGGTATTGTCATACGGCCTTCCCTCATTGCCCCTGCCCCCATATAACCCTACACTACGGATGAACATAATAAATACAAGGATGTGAAAGTAAAATGACTTTTAACCAGTATTAAATTTATAGTTAATGGTAAAAGAGAGGGAGATTATGAAGCCCAGCGTTACTGTGTAATTCTCTGGTGTATCAGTAAAGTGTCTAAACACTGCAGAGTGGAGTCTCTACTAACAGAGACAAACAGTGAAAGCTGACTCATACGGGTTGAATGTGCATTGGCAGGTCCGTGTTACATCTGGTGTATGAAATGTTTACATAGTCATGCTACATTTTTATAAACACGCCCAGGTGCTGCCTCACCATCCCACGATGGACTAGCCTACAACTACCAAGTAGAATAGCGATTCATTCACCTTGCACGTTAACATTCAACTCACACAAACAAGTGGCTGTGTCTCACACACACAGCTGGAGAGAGAGACGTGCTCCAGACTGGGTTGCCAGGTAACAATACAAATAATCGCTAATGTATCATCACATGGCTAGCAGTTATTAATACGTTTAACAACATAGTCAAGCCTTTTAAAAGCTTGGTGATGGATGTAAGCCGCTGCTGCTAAGTAGCTCGTGCTAACACTCTGGAAACGGTCCTTATTATCTAACCTGTGACGGCAACCGGAGATCAGACGCTAAGTACAACCCTGTTGTCTTCCTCTGGAACTGTAAAAAACGTTCACATCGCAACATGTTTTGCCCTCTAGATAGCATGCGGCTCGCTAACCAATTTTAAACATACATGTACTACCACCCACTGTGTCAGGTGTGTCGATGCTAACCTTGTAGAGTCAGTGAACGCAGTCTGGCTTCATGTTATGTGTGCTATTTATCAGCTATAATTTTAATTATGTAAATAATGCGTAATTATAAAAATGTCCCATTATCAGCTGATAATCAATTGGCCTGATATATATTGTGCATCTCTACTAAAAATGCTTAAATACTGTGGAGTGATAACTATAGTTAAACAACTTTAAAAAGTAAGGGGATATAAATGATTGGATGATTTAAGAGGAGGAGTGTGAAAACTGTAGTTTAAAATTTGGAGCAGAGACTAGAAAGTCTGCTCTCATTTTAATTAGGGCCCTGGGGGCATCCAGCAGGCATTGATTAGTGGACCTGAGGGCCTTAAGAAATATACTCATCCTATAGTTGCAAGTGTAAAAACTATAACTGCAGAAGTTTCTTCACATCTTAAATGTTATTTTTAGTCTACAGTTTGATGTTAAAGGCTTGATTCTGTCCCAGATTCTGCTCCATCATCTTTTAAGCACCATCATCACTGATAAAAAGACCTCTGGAAAAAGATATATAGTGGTATAAGTGCTGGTTGAAATGATCATGGAGATGTCAGATGATGGCATACACTTGAAGATGGTGAACCCCTAGTGCAGTCTTTGCAGTGCGCCGACAGGCCCAGCTTGGCCCATGTTGTACAGTGCATAAATTAAAAGCAAACATGTTGCACTGTATATTCATGATTCACTGTTAAAGAAAATACATTCGAGATTATGTCTTTTCTTTGTATATTGTAGGTGTGCTACTGTTGATTTTTCTCAAGGGACAGGACTCAGTGCTCAGCAAATGAACTTCTGGCTTTCACAGGATTAGTTGGGTGATCAGACTCAGAGAAGACTTACAGAACAATGAACGGCTTTGTCATCTTAGGACTAAACTCTCATGTCTAATTAAATTATAACTACTATTTAAATAGCTGCTTTTTGAATAGAGGGGGGACATTATCCAAAAACCTTTCATTCAACATTGTTACTAAAGAAATTCTTAAGACTAAAAAGCCATGGTGGTCAGTTGTAACTGAAGCATTATCATTGGGCTTCATTCACAGTTTCCTCTGTCTTGGCTCCACCTGATATCTCCAGGTTGGGTTAATGTGTGTGGTGCTATGCTGCAATTTGAGAATACGTGTTAATCATTAACCCTGTGCACAGAACATATTCAGTTAAACACCTGCTTGACTAGACACCTTTTACACCATGCCGCTATATACTGTAACTACAGCTGCTGTTTACACTGCATGCAGGATATAATTCATTGTGCATGTTTTAGTGGCCGTATGCATCCACCTGCAACAGCTGCACCAGCTGTAACACTACAAGCCTGATGGATTTTAGTAGACCTAGTTAGATGGCCTGTTTGCATATATGTACTATATTTAACTTTGACACTCTCACTCATTGACTCACACTCTCTCTTTACAGCACATTACACAATGCATATACAGTGTTGGCACAAAGCCATGTCACTGAGACTACAGTGTGTGGCACTGGTCCAGCACATTTAAATGCTGCAGCCCTCTGTGTCTCTGTAATCTGCTGTTGTTTCTGTATTCAGAAAGGACTTCTCTCTCTGTCATCCACTCTTTTTTCTCAGCATGTCTGCAGGGGAGGGGAATTTGACACGCTATCATGATGCATTAGTTGGTGAAAATGTCTTTTATCCCTCTCAAAGCTGCATGAAACCCTCACATTTAGCCTCATGAAATGCCCTAATGTGACTGTAATTATTGAATTAAACATCTCGTCTGTTATTCCAGCAGAAACAGAGAGTGCTTGTGCCAGATTTAATGTGATCCTTTCACTCATGTCCTTTGTTCCCTTTCAACTTAACGCCCTTGTTTGCCTTTGTTGCTGCTCTGAAATTTTAGCTCTTTTTCAAACACTTCAGCGTTACACACACACACACACTCTCACATACACATGAACGGAGGTATTATTATGGAGGGCGGCTCTGACCTGTGAAGGAGGAGGGTGGTGGTGTGGGTGGTGGTGGTGGTGGTGGGGGGGACTCCCTTTCTGTTGATCTACACAGCGGGACGTGTTTGAAAGAGAGAGCGGAGAAAGATAGTGAGGGAAAGTCAAAGATCCGGGGTGACACGTACAGATCAAAAAGAAGAGAGGGAGTTAGCTGCGAAGGAAAAGCTGTCGAGGGAACGTCGCTGCAGAAACTCTTGAAGTTCCAAAGTTCTTTAACTGCAAATGTTCAGCATGGAGTCCTTCTACTCGAGCAAAGGTAAGCCACGCTGTTGTGTACACTGCATGTGAAGAGAGGTGCAGCTGAAAGGAGAGAAAGGAGACAGGTAGCCAGCAGGTAAAGTGATACAGGTGGAGGGCAGACGGAGAGAGAATTTCTCGGCTGTGGGTGGGACTGCACATGGGTCAGACTATAAAACAGCAGCAATACATAGCAGGTGTCTGCCATACTATAGAACTTTTGGCATGTCATTGAAGGAAAGCTATCCGTAACGTGTCTCTGGTTGCAAATCAGTGAGCTGGACTGCTTTATGGCAACAATGGATTGACAGGATTTTTGGGTCAGTGTGGTGCAACACCATGCAAATACTGTGACTTGGCAGATATTTGCTGCACTTACCAAGTTAGCCTAAAACCAACATGTGCATTGGGTTATTTTAGCTGTAAAATGTATCATATCTCAGTTAAGAGAACATCAGCATCATGACCTTAAATGACACATACTGTGATAGATTTTATACGAAAACAGAAATAAAAATACAATGCATAATGCAAGTTTGCATAATGTGCCTTGTGCATGTGATGGAGAACATCTCGGAAGACCATTTAATCACTGATAGTCACTTGTTTTGTCAGTTGGGGATTTATATGGTTGCAAGAACTGTAACATTGTCAGAATACAAGGGCAGTATTTTGGAAGTTGATAGTTACAGTAAATCATTCAGCAGCTGTCACATTATGTAACCATGCTACAATGAATACATTATAATACAGCTGTGTTTAGCCTAAGGGGATGTTTATGAGTGGTCTGATGTTCTGTCTGCTGTGTGACTGAAAAATGAGCAGTGTTAAAAGTTAGTACAATTAGTGCTGAAAGAATTTGTTGATTATCATTAACACTAGTGACAGTGGAGTCATTGTTTTAGTAATTAATCAGGAAATAAGTCCAAAATATCTGCTGGTTCAGGCTTTTTAATGTGAGGATTTGCTGCTTCTCTCTCTTTTAATTTAATTATAATAAGAAATTAAATACCTTAGGGTTTTAGACTGGAACAAAACAAGCTATTTGGCTGTAATCTTTGGCTTTAAGACGTAGTAATTTTCTTTTGTCCTTGACATTTTGTGGAATAAATAATTTATCATCTAATGAGGAATTAATCCGCACACCTTTTTGATAATGAAAATAGTTTGTTGCAGTCTCAAAAATTAACTGAATTCAGCGATATGTGGCTGCTTTGGTAGTAACATGGGTGATAAAAACAGTGACAACAGAGACCCCTGATATAAAAGATAACATCAGAAGTTGCTTATACAGTTCTGCTGAACTCATCGAGGTTTACTTAAAGGACCGTGGTAATCTTCCTTTGAGGCGTCATCTATAATGAAGAAGACCCATGACCTGTGACCCTAAAACCACTTGACATTTTGAACGTACCTTTTCTCCACACATTGCCTGGAGAGCATTCTCTTCCCTTTCCTCTCTGTTTGTCAGTGGATCAGTGTGTCATCCTTATTTCGTAGCCTATTTGTGTTTCTTGTCTGTGCTTGCAGGGAACACAGGACAACATGCTTTAAAGCTGTTAATGATTGTGTGTACTATAGTATGGGACACACAATCATATACAGGTTCACACAGGTTTATTGTCCTCAAGGTTTGCTTGTTTCATTTTTCTTCAGAAGAGTGGACATTAAGAGGACACAAACTTTATTGAACAACAGGGTTCTCACTGAAACGTTCTGAAATTAGAAAAACTGTTTTCCAGTCCTGGAAATGGTTTGGAATTATCAGAACTTTGGGGAAAATTTTTGAATGTGCATTGTTTTGGCTATAACTTAAAACATGTCGTTACATTACACAGAATATGTTTATTTAAATCCAGTGCTGTGCTTCATGACTGTTTATTGGATCTTCTGTTTTCTGTCCTCCTAAAAGAGGCGTGGCCTTGATATTTTCAAACACCCATATGTGCAAGTCTGGTCTATTGGCATATGCAGCTAGTTGGTGGCAGGAATGTCTAACTTGGAAGTTAAGATAGCAAGCGCTAGCAGGAAAGTGTGTGTTTATAGGCCTACCCATTTTAAAAAACTTACTCATTTAGTCAAACTCATTTTGCTGTAGTGCTGAAAGTGAACTAGTATTATCCTTCAAAGCTGGGGAAAGTACTGACACAAAAGCTAACATCATCTGAATAATTATATGGAGGTCAAAAGCAACAAAGCACAGATTAAAATGGTCTGCAAAATACGCCATCAGTCGCTGCCAACCAAGTGGGGAAACTGTAGACTGTATAAAAAGAAGGACGACGTGTACAAAAGTGAAGCTAAAAATCCTGGATACGACCACTGCCATCTTGCTTAGGTGACATCATTTAGAGCCAGAATCTGCGTAGTAGCAATCTCTGTGATATCAAGTTTCCCACCCATACCCCCATCCGACCAATTCGCAAGCAGTATCACTGAATACGAGCCCACTGATTGGCTCACACAGTTGTCAATTATGGTGTAAATTCCTGTTTTGTAGCCAAACTTATCAGAAAAACAAACACTTGAACATACAGCAGCATGATAAAAGCTACCTTCAATGACAGAAATTATTTTTAGGAGAAATTTGCTTGACATGTACCTTGAGTTTTTAGTTAAGCCTATGTCCCATCCGCTAACATAGAGAGGACGGGGTTTATGACCTGTACTGCAGCCAGCTGCCAGGGGGGCGATTGAGATGTTTCAGCTTCTCTTTTGGGGAGCTGTTGCATTGTCCATCTTTATATAGAGTCTTTGGGGAAACACAGCCGAACACAACAAATTGAGAGTTACGAATGTAACTAGGGTTCTAGGAATTCTGGATGACCACCTGTTCCATCACCTAAATATGAACCTGAATGTGTTACAAGCTAACTTGGATTTTTTTGTCAAAGCAGATAAAGCATGTTTGTAAAATTAAACGTTTACATTTAGATGCTATTCAGTGTATTATTTTATCACAAATATATTTTACACCAAGCCATGATTGCGCCGTGAATGTTTTAATTATTCAATTTTATGTTAAATAAACCATATTCTAAAGTTTAACTAAAGAACGCTGTGGTTTCCTCAGACTTCATTATCACGATACTCTTCAAACTGGCAGTATTATTCAATTATATATTGTGATAAATAACTATATTGATCGGAATGGATAAAAAAGATATTGTGATAATATTTTTTTGCCATATTGTCCAGATCTCCGCAATCCACTGAATTGCCATTTAAATAAACAGAAACTTCTGCATGCATAGTTGTAAACAGCAGTTGTCAACAAAGGCCCCTTATAGGTGTCTTTTTGCACATCAATGCATTATTATGTTCACACACAGAGTTTCTGAAGCACCAGGCAGCATAAAGGTATCTGCTGAGATGCTTTACACATTACAGTCTGGATGAATACAATCAAAAACAATGCAGCTGTATAATTCTAGGTATTATGCAAAGGATTATAAGTACATCTGAGTACTGAAAATCAAAGAGCACCAACAAAATCATGTCGTAGTACTATACTTTCTGTTTGACTGACAAGTGATCTTCTCTAAGTGCAGTGCTAAAATAGCACAGACATACCCACTTGTAAATGACGCACCACCACTTGTCGTTTAAATGTACTGACCTGTGATCTCATGATGCTGCATGAAAGATTGATTAAACCTTTGGAGGTGTAACTCAGGAGTGAATGGATGCTGACTGCAGACATGTGCTCCTACAGAGATTTACTGTCTTGTCTGCACTAGCGGCTCCCTAATTTGCCAGTTTATGTCCCTGTTTCAGCAGCCTGGGCTGTACAGTATATCACCCTCCGTGTGCTCTGCTGAGTGCGATGTTGCCATGCTGCTGACTCTCCGTCCAGAGCCCACAGAGGAGGGATTTTTCTCTCACTCAAAGGCCTTTTGCTGTCACACTCTCTGGGATTACCGAGGAAGAATTTCCCACTGAGCTTCCATCAGGCCGCAGCACGATTCAAAGACCTCCCACAGAGTGAGAAGAAGCGGTGTACTGTGTGTTGCTGTCTGAGAGTTTGGCTGGTGGAGGTTAGTCTGTCTGGCAGTGACCAGTGTTCCCGACACTGCAGCAGAACTGAGAGGAAAAGCCGAGGGCAGCTTTCTGAGGCTGTATTCACTGGTGGAATGTGTGTTAGGTAGTTATTGTTGTTGTTGGACAGGGGCAGATTGTCTCCACCCCCTAGTGGGCAACAAAGAGTCTATTGCCGTGGCACCAAGGGAGGAGCTATGGACCCCCAAGAGGCCCCATCACTGTATAACCTCACTGTAATTGGCCAAAAATGACAAACTAATTAATCTATTCATCACCTTGACTTGCATCACTTATATCTGTGTAGACATTTAAAATATCACCTGATGATGTCATCAGGGTTATCTTGAGTTAGAAACTTCAAGCAAATATTAATCAGAAAACCTTTGTTATAAACTGAGTCTAAAGAGAGGGTAGATCTCTTGAAAGGCTCCTCTGAGTTGCATTATGGGAATTGTAGGATCCAGTGTTGTTAAAGCTTGACAGTAGGGACTGAAACTCATAATAACTCTTGCTAGGTATGGTGCTTTGTTTTAACAGATGTGATTGGTTGTTAGAGACACGCCTTTTAGGGTGTGGACACCCAGTGGACATGAAATGAACTGCATCACAATATGAGACTGAAAGTGTTGTCATTGTTAGTGTGATCACTGCTGATGGAAGGTTGAGACGGA
>JAPZEB010000025.1:22049422-22085323 GCA_029783705.1 Chaetodon striatus | reverse complement strand
GGATGTATGGGAACATGGGGCAGGGTATCCGGGGCAGCGGAGAGGATGTGTCCAGCTTGGCAAGGCCCTCAGATTTATGGAGTAGATGTTCCTCTGCATTTATGGGCCAGAGATGAAAAGATTCCCTTGTTCTTTTCTCACAAACACCCTCCCTACCCTGAATGTACCCCTCCACTCCCATTCCTTCTCTCTTTTAGACCCATCTTGCTTGCCATGTTGTTCCGCTGGATGGGCAGTGGGTCTTGCAAGGGTGAAAAGAGGGAGTAGCAGTGTGGTTTTGACTGGGTGGTGAAAGCAGAAAGAAGGTGTTGTGTTTTGTTGGAGGCCTTTGTGTGATATGTCAGATCAAAGCAGCATGGACATAGGAGATCCGCTCGGAGACCGGTTCTGGCTCAGCCCGAAGAAAGGTAAGTGGGAAACATAGATCGATCATAATGCAATAAAGGAACAGGAGGCAGGATGCAGTGAGTGAATGACTGCCAACATTGGTGGGACGAATGCTCATGTCATGAAGAGGTGTGGCCAAATACAGACATTTTTTCACATTTCGGAAGCTGGGAAGTTATATGGAAAGTTTATGGATCCATCTTATGCAATGATAGTTTTGCCATTTCTAGCTGCTAAGTGGTGTAATACATCTCTTGCATGCTGATTCTGATGCCTGGCTGCTGTTTAGCTGAGCTGGCGCGCAGCTCTCACAGAACAAGAGAGTCGAGGGCTGGTTTAAATTTTCTGTCCAGATCTCACTGCTGGAACTTGTTTACAACACAAAGCATTTTTTAAATCGCTGGCTGCAGAGTTACCACCAAAAGCTGATTTCTATTACTCCGATTAGAATGGCAAAAAACATTGATTGCAGAGGGACAGTATATCCCATTTTCCCAAAATGCTGGATAATAGATGTGAAATATTGGAGTGAGGAATACTTTGGCAAACTCTACATCAATCACAGGGAACATTATCCATAATAATCTCCAACCGATGCTGCTCTGAGTGTTAGACATGGCAAATCTATCACATTACTCTTGCTTTCAGTCTGCCCCCATTTACGCCCTCGTGTGTGGGCTCCTGTCCAAGTCTGAGAGGCTGTAGGGGGCGTTGTAAGGCTGGACACATACTGTAGAGACCCCACCGCTAACACATGACAGACAGCTTGTTGGAGAGAGAGAGGGAGTAAGAATGAAAGGGACTTGGCAGTCTTTTTGGGTGCTCCTGCTTATTTTTGGTCAGTAAAGAAGGGTGAAGGGAGGCATAATCTGTGACTTCATCTCTTTCCACTCTGGAAAAGGAGAAGTCAGTGTGATCCGTGACTCGTGGAGTTGAGAACACAAGCAGGGCTTGTCATTTTTACCTAAAGCACACATCGGTTTATAGATTTTCCGTGTGCATTTATGTGTAAACTGGTGAGACAAAAGCCAAGAGTTGGCTTTTTTCCTCTGCTCACACAGTAGACTATTCTACTTGTGACGTCAGTAGAGTTTTATATTGCTTAACTTAAGCTTTCCCCAAAAATCATTCTCTGCTGACATTTTCTTTCACTTTTACACAGTTACATAGTCCTTTATAAAACAAAGATTTCTTACTCCACAGTTGCTTTTAACAAGACTTATATAACTCCAAAGATATTTATGGGGCAAGAAAAGTTTGTGTTGGCAAAGCAACAAGAACAGTTCTTATAGTGTCTTGATTGATCTCAGACGTTTACTTTGTCTATTGTTCTTGCCCCTCAGCTCTGAACACAACAAAGAATTTTCCTTCTTCTGCTGTAATTTGCCCCTTGTCTTTACCTCAGTCATCCAAGAACAGTTGATTATTTCTTTTTGCAGCAGTGTGAGGAATGCCAAAGACACCTCTCAGTCTCCTTCCAGCACACAGTGCTTCTTTGTCTTAAGCCATTCTGTGGTTTAGCACACTTCTGTGGGTTTGTGTTTGGTTGGACAGTATATAGAGGTTGTTTTTTTTTTACTGGCTACCACTCAGAGTACCTCTAGTCCTTTTGGCAATGCATGCGACTCACAGTTCTCTTCAAGTCATCAGTGTTTAACCCCACTATATCACCCCAATTACACTCAGAGTGGCCAGGGACCAGTCAGTGCCAGGGGTCAATCCTTGCAGCTTCATCCGTCTTGCATTTCAAAGGCTACTTTCTCTGCCTGCACAAGCACTTATTGACACTGTTGTTCATACTGTCACATGCAATAACAGTGAAGGTTGTCTGAGGGCAGGATTAAGGCACCACGTGTGGTCAATAAAGCATGTTACAATTGTCAAGTCAACAAGTCAAGTTTATATATAGCCCCAAATCGCAAACTTTTCCAAGAGGGCTTTACAATCTGTACCATAGGCCCTGAACTACTACAAGTATGATATTTTACATTTTATAAAAATGTCACATCTTTTGGATTTTGCCTTTTTCAAACTACACCCACATTTAAGAGTCTACAGCTATGCTAGCAACTCTGTGGGGCTGCACTCAGGCACAGTGGTGCTTTGACTTTAATGCTTATGTAAGCATGCTTCAGTGATATGCACACAGTGACAAGCTGCTGATGTTAAGTAGATATCATTTTTACCATCTTCATTATCGTAGTTTAGCATGTTAGCATGCTAACATTTGCTGATTACACACAAAGTACGACTGAGGCTGATAGAGAATGTCTTTAGAGTCCTCGGCCAACAGTTATCTGTTTGTTCAAAAAGTTTGTCAACCAAGCAATGGTTCAAAGCGCAAACAGATTATCAGCCTAAGTAACAGCTAGCATGGCTTAAAAAAGCGTAACAGTCAGATGGCTGAGAGGACTATGTTATATTTATGAAAGGTCTTTAATGCTTTAAGATTGTCCAATACGCAATAAAGACTTGTGTTCTTTACAAATAGATGTTGTTTTGTATGAAGAGTTTGCACAAAGAAAAGTCATGTTTATGTATATGGAGAACAAATCACTATGCAATGGTTTAATCAGACTGACATTTGAAATGGCAGAAAAATACAAACATCCCTCTGACTATTAAATAAGACTTGAAGACATCTCGAGTCATTGGTAAAAGAAACTGGAAGCTAACATCAAAATCTGTGCAGATTTAAATATAAACAGGTTTCTGTTTCAGTATCATGTGCACAATAATGCCTTTAACAAGCTGGAATTAACAGGCAACATGTTGCTTTAGCAAAGCTGCTCTTCAGACTTCACAATAGAAATGGAAGAATAATCTAGGGTTAGCACTGTTGGACTGTGATCAGATGAACATACTATGGACAAGTCATAGTTAGAACTGTTAAATCAAACCACTGAGCAGACTGCAGAGGGCCCACAGAAAAACAGCTTCCCAAAATATTTAGACTCTAATTGCACCATTGTGGTTCAATAACAATAAAGGGTCACTTACGTTTCTCTGGACTGGAAAACAATTTAAAAATCGAACTGTATTTCGAGGGAAGTAATGGTGATGACAGTGTTCTACCCTGTCATTTAATTCAGTGAGGACATCAACTAAATGGAAGTTTTGAATCATTTATTTTTTCTTCCTATGGGGCGAAAACGATGTCAAATAATCCATTTGGTGTCTTAAGTTTAGTATTTTTATCTATGTTAAAATAGCTTTTATTGAAGGGAAGAAGAAAAACATCAGTATCACAGGTAACTATGAAACAACTATGATGTCTGGTCTTGTATCAGTTCCAGAGAAAGGTGCCATAGTGTGCCTTAACTAATGTCCTTATTCATCTAGACTAAACCCTGCAATCGTGTGATATCAGTAACAAATGTATGTCTCCTTTTCTTTTTAGAATGTTTAAAGTGAAGAGACCACATGTGGATCCACTTTGAAGCCTTTTCTCTCAAATAAATATTTATATTTGTCACTATTTTGCTCTTTCAGTCTTTGGAGGCTCTTTTACGCTGTTTTTTTAAAAAAAAATTTATTTAATCACACCACTTAAATTTGATTCCCGACTTTGTGATTAGTTGAAGCATCAATTTATGAATCCATTAGAATGGACTACTGCGAAAGGCTATAACTACTGTGGTGACAACGCCCACCTCCATATAAAGCTGTTTACAACAATCTCTAACTTTAGCAGGTTCCTGGGTCAGAGGTGTTTGTGCCCTGACATGTGTCAGCTCTGTCAGGGGGCACAGCTGTCCCCAACTGAGAGGTCAGCCACCTAACTATACCCAGCCAGGAGACAAGCCCCTCGGATGAAAATAGGCTTATCGGCCAGATAAAAAAGGAGCTTCAATGCATTGCTGAATGATTCGTCACAACTCCATAAGTGCAAGTCATGATTTGGGGTAGAGGGCCACCCTCCCCTAATCCATCCTTAATGTTACCCTCTCTGTTTCTGTTTCTGCTCTCGCAGTAGGCGCCTTACTTTCTAAAATTTATTTTAAGTGTTGCGCTCTAAAATACTGTGTGAAAATTAATTCCAGTTAGTAGTGCTCAGCTAGAGAGCTTCAGTGTGTTCTCATTAGTAGCTCTTATTGCTCTTAGACGTAATGCATTTGTTCCTGTTTTAAAGCTAAATTTAACCTCACTGTAAACTCTAACAACTTGATAGTAAAGTAGGAGGCTACATTAGAATTACATGTGTCATTCATGAGGAGAATCCATCATTCTAGCATGTTCTTTAGTTTCTACATAGGTTTGAGGTTGCATAAACTTACTGTAATGTAAGCACATACATTAGTGGGTAAAGGCTCTGCTGACCTTTGCTTTCCTTGGAAGTGGCTGGAGTAGCTTGGATCTGATATCAGAATGGAGGGCACGTGTGTAGGACCGCACAGAGCAGCAGGCCTTTACAGTTGGCCAGTCGCCAGCCACCATTGGTTGGTGGTGACAAGTCTATTCTGGGACCCATGTAGTTCTGAAACATGGAAGCAGCAGTGGACTCCTAACCAGGAAACTATTCCCTCTTCCCCAAAGTCTTATTACTCCTTTATCTGCTTCAATCAATCAAATCATGTTCCTATTTGCAGCTGTCTGCTGCTGCACTATCTGTTTATAGACTGGATGAAATTAGACGCCATTAGGTCTATAGTGAGCGTAAGTCCCATTCCCGTCAAAGGGTGTATTTCTGATTATTTATCATGTTGCTAATAACACCTCAGACCTTCACACGGCTATTGTAACCACCAAGTCTCTGTAAAAACAGCATGTCCATAGCAAAGGGGAATACAGTATTTCTCTTGAAGCGGGCATATTTAATATTTGGGTGGCTGAGGGGACTGGGCCTCAGGCCAGAATAAGGGTCACTGTGGGAAGTTTGAAGTTCACTGAACACTTTGTGCATAAACAGTGCATGAAATCACAGTGATCTGTGGCCAGGAGAGCAAAGCACCATGCATGGTGATGCAGATTACCCCAAATGAGATGAGGGCTTCAGGAATGAATTTGAACACATAGTTGACCAGTGTGTCATTGGTGCTGATCAGCAACATATTTGCTTTTTTCTTTTCTGTTTGTATGAGCGCCTCATATGTTGCTTTACATGACCTGTTAACAGCCAACGAGACAATCAGCAGTGTGACACAAAATACCAAATGGAGTTGAGCAAGCATCAGAACATCTTGATGTAATTTACATACACTGTACAAACGTAGACGTGCACACACAGAGCCGCCACGTCCACTTCCTCTGCTTTAATGCAGGGCAAACTGCAGCATGTCAATGATAAAACATTTCACAATTTCGTAATACAAAAGAATGCCTCTCCTGTACAATGAACCTGAGGATCCCTTTGTTCCTCCCCTGAAAACTCCTCCCAGCCATCAGTCTGAATCATTAACCCCACATGAACTTCTAAAGATATCTTAAGGGATGTTTTAGAGCACATCTGCTATAGGTGGAGTACATTCATGGCCTAGGGCGTCACCACCTAGTCTGATTTGATAGATATCAAGGAACTGTTGTGTGACAGGGATTGTTTACCTGACAACATTAGTGAAGACTACTAAAAACTATTTTTAGTGTCTTTACATTTAAAGAAATATTTCACTGTTGGAAAGATGGCCTGTCTATGCAATATAAAGATGATAATACTTTTAAAATTGGTGCTACATGACCAAAGAAAACAGAGAAAAGGGGCTGTGACATTTGCTTTTACTCAAGAGGTAAAGAATCCTACAACTACCAGCATGCACTGCACTGCCCAAGACCAATAAAAGCTCCCACTGGTCAGTAACATAACATGAGCGTGGCCATTTTGACAAAGGAAATAATATGGCAACTGGCTGGTAACAAATGATTTTGAATTACAGTTAAATGGTGAGTTAAAATATATTTCTGAACACATTCTTAGTGAGAACACAATAACACAATCTTGGCTGATATTTGTTAAGCAATCAGTGCCAAACCTAGCACATTCGGTGCCCTAGACGAGCTTCCCCTGGCAATCCCCCGTTAGGCAGCTGTCAAGGTTGCCTTTAAGAATCTCACTTTTATCTGCCTCCATTTCCACAACACAGAGACAGTATGGCAGCCACTTCCTATTCACAGATTCTTGTATAACAGCCAAACAGTGTACTAAAATATGTGAAACGTGTCATCCAGCAGATTTGAGCTGAGAGATGAGCAGGGAGATCTTTGCACTGGTAGGATGGGAAGAAGTTTTCCATCATTCATTTACACATATCACCCACATTGTTGTGAAATAAAGCTGGCTGAAAATCATCAAAGAGCCTCTCTAATGTTTGTCCGTGGTTTGAAGCACATACGACTATAATCTTACCCTCAGGTAATTTTTTATATCCCCGATTGCTAATGAAAGCTTGACAGCGTGCTAATAGCTTGTCTCAGATCACACTGTCTTTTCAAGCAGTGGTCTGATAAATGACAGTGTAGTCCAGCTGTCCGGGACAACAGATTTATGGCCCACTGCTCCGCTGCAGTCCAGAAAGCGGATATGTGGCTTAGTCAGAACTGGCTCACTTCATTTGACTGTTGCCATGGCGAATAAAATGAAAACAGTTTTCCGCCTGTGTTTGGATGTGTAATAGTGTGTGTGGTTTCAGACAGCAGGGGGAATGCATCATTTCATTGCCTCTATAATTTCGCAACTAGACCACTGTGTTCCAGCACGGTACCCTGAGCTTACTCTACTCTTCAGTAAATCCTTTCTCTTTTTCAATGAGATGAGTGAACATGTACTCCTCTGCTCTGTCCAACAATGGTCAGTTTTCCTGCCAGTTTGGCTCTGACACTGGCTACGAGGGGACGCTCTCACTGACACAGAGAGACGAACAGGAGACAGATGTACAGAAGGGAGAAGTGATCTAGGGATAGAAATCTGATATCATGTTCCTGGGAGTGCTGAAAAGGTTAGCTATAATGCGCAGTTCTTTATATAGTTGCGCAAGACAGATTCTTGGTTGCCAGCTAAATGGAGGCACAGAGCCCGAATGTTAGGTGTCTGAAGCAGCAGCACAACTTTAGGGTGCTTTGCAGCCTGTTGCATCACTTTAATGAGCTGCTATGGGAAACACTGATTAGGCGATGTAATTTCCTTCATTTGGCGTCTTGGTGACCCTCCAACAAACACAAACATGATTAGACTTGAACTTGATGTCTCTCTTTCTTTTATACTAAATTAGCATGGGTCCCATCAGACTACCAGTGTGAGAGTTAAACTGTCATGTCAGTTTTGTCTTTCCATATTCTTCATGATACTAGAGACCAAAATACATTCAGTGATACATGTCACCTTTACTTTGCACATGCAAAAGACCATGTAAAATGAGATCCCGAAAGCCACACCCTGTGAGTAAAAGCTTTTCAGTGATACCTGATCAGGAAATGTGAAAAGCTAGACGCCATGTACTTGATAACCTACATACAGTTGATGCCCAAGGCAGGATAGATATATGCCAACTGGTTGACTCTTTCTTCTCTAAACTAATCCCTGTTTAGAATAGCTCATTTGCTGGACCGGTGTGTGTGTGTGACACGCCAAAGGGTGTGTGTCTGCCGGTCTTAATGTGTGTTTAGAGGTGTGTGTGTACATTATAGGAGGCGTGTGCTTTGGTGTGTGGGTAGGCGTCTCCGTGAGAGTCACAGAGCTACAGAACATGTGCTCTAAAACACTGCTTAGGTGCTTTGCTCCATGTGTTTGACTTTGCACCCTTTTTGTTTCAATCAGTTTATTGCATATGTTTTTTTCTTTGCCTCCTACTTCCTGCTGTACTATTTACTTTAGTGAGAATTTTTTTCCATGCCAGTTTTTTCCTAAGAAATAGAGAGAGAAGGTAGGAGGAGCCGGACTGAGAAGTGTGCTTCACTCTCTCTCTCTCACACTCTCACACACACGCTGCCTCTCTTCCATTCTGTCATTGCCATCTCGGCAGAACGGAGACTGTTCATTCCCAGCCACGCTGAGTGTAGGGGAGGGACAGCACACTTTTGACTTTGTTTAAGTCAGATTTCACAGAGGAATATACTTTTTCTTCACGATATCCAACGGATCAGCAAGAACAGGAGGAAGAGAGAGTAAGGAAAAAAAGCTTACAAGGATTTCGTCTATCATTTTTTTTCTAATTGAATTGAGAAGCACGTGACAGCCGGTTTTGCCACTGGATTCTTTCACACAACAGGACGTGAGATTATCTTAATTATCTTCCTTTCATGTTGTTATTTTCAGTTTTACTTTGAGAGAGCATATTGACGTAAAGCACAATGGTTGCTGGAATGCTGATGCCCCTGCGGGAACTAAGGGCCATCTATGAGGTCCTGTTCAGAGATGGTGTCATGGTGGCCAAGAAGGACAAGAGGCCTCAAGCCAAGCACCCTGAGATAGAAGGTGTGAGCAACCTACAAGTAATCCGTGCAATGGGGTCTCTTAAGTCTCGGGGCTATGTGAAAGAGACTTTTGCCTGGAGACATTTTTACTGGTACTTGACCAACGAGGGCATTGTTTACCTGCGTGACTACCTCCACCTGCCCCCTGAGATTGTTCCTGCCTCCTTGCAGAGGATCAGGAAGCCAGCTGCCACCCTGGCCATTGCCCACCGGGCTTCACGGGTCCAATCTGTAGAAGGTCCTACTTCTTATGTTCCTAAGCCAGGACGCAGGGGTGAAGCAGAGAGCCAAGAGTCTCTGGCTGAGCGTCAAGGCTACCGCCATAAGATGATGGGTCCTGGAGAAAAAGAGAGCTACTCTGATAGGACCCCCAGGTTTAGGGGTCGTCCGCTGGCTGCAGAACCAGTCAGGCCAAAAGCATCATGGGAAATGGAGGACCAGCGTCAGCCTCTGTTTAGGAGGGGAAACAACTTCAGAAATGAGTCAGCAATGATGGAGGACAGCAGGGTGAGAAGAGTCTCTCATCAGCAGCCTGATGTGAGCAGCGAGAAGCCAGTAACAGCCTCACAGGAGAGAAGAGTGGCTGAAGTCCAAAAGGAGGCACCAATTTCTGCCCAGACTCAGAAAGCAGCTTTGAAACAGGATGCGCCACAGACCACTCTGACATCAGTGTTCTCCAAGGCAGCCCTACCATTAAGTGTGGCTGCTGTCGCTGAGGCTACAGGTGCTGCAACATCAAAGATCCCAGCTGAACCATCCACTGCCAAAATAAATACAGAGAAGCTCAAGATCGCTGATGAAAAAGCTTTCATGAAGCCTAAGGAAGTGGTAACAAGCAATTCAGCTATAACAATGCTTCGTGATACAGTAGTCAAAGAGGAGAAGACAAAAAAGGTGATTGTGGATCCAATTAAATCTTCACAGGTTGAGGCTATGGCTGAAACTGCACATGATAAAGTAAACCCCCAGGCAGTTATAACAAAGGCTGCTGCTCAGGAAACCTCCAGTCTGCTTACTGCCAATGCCACTCCTGTCATCACAAAACCTGTCAGTAAAGATATCAAGGAAGAGAAAACAATTAAGGTGACTATGGATCTGATAAAATCTGCAGAGGTCAAGGCTACAGCTGAAACGGCAAATGATCAAGTAAAACCCCAAGAAGTGATCACAGAGGCTGCTGCTCCAGAAACCTCCAGCCTTTTCACTGACTCGTACGCTTTCACCCCTGTCATCACAAAACCTGCCAAGAAAGATGTCAGAGGAGAGAAGACAACAAAGATGATTGAAGATCCAGTTAAATCTGCAGAGGTCAAGCCTACAGCTGAAATGGCACCTGATAACATAAATGCCCAACCAGATATCACGAAGGCTGCTGCTCAGGAAACCTCCAAACTCGTTACTCACACTAACACTGCCACCCCTGTCATCACAAAACCTGTTAGTAAAGACGTGAAGGAGGAGAAGGCAAAAAAGGTGATTGTGGATCCAATTAAATCTGTGGAGGTAAAACCTACAGCAAAAACAGCACCTGATAACATGACGGCCCAGCCAGCTATCACAAAGGCTGCTGCTCAAGAAACCTCCACACTCATCACTACCACTGTGACTTCCACCTCTGTCATCACAGTACCTGTCAGTAAAGATGTGAAGGAAGAGAAGGCGAAAAAGGTGATCGTGGATCCAGCTCAAACTGCAGAGGCCAAGGCTTCAGCTGAAACAGCCGTGGATAACATAAAGGCTGACCCAGTTATCACAAAGGCTGCTGCACAGGAAACCTCCACACTCATTACTGACATTGTCACCACCCCTGTCATCACAAAACCTGTCAGTAAAGATGTCAAGGAAGACAAAAGAAAAAAGGTGATTGTGGATCCAGTTAAATCTGCAGACGTCAAGGCTACACCAGAACCAGGAAATGCAGTAGTAAAACCCCAAGCAGCTACTACAATGGCTGCTGCTCAGGAAACCTCCAGTCATCTTTGTGACACTTCCACACCTGACATCACAAAACCCATTGATAAAGATGTCAAGGAAGAGAAAACAAAAAAGGCAGTTGTGGATCCAGTTAAACCTGCAGAGGTCAAGGCTACAGCTGAAACAGCAAATAAGAAAGTTAAACTCCAAGCAGATATTACAATGACTCCTGCTCAGGAAACGTCCAGCCTTCTCACTGACGCTGACACTTCCACCCCCGACATTGCAAAACCCACCAATAAAGATGTCAAGAAAGAGAAGACAAAAAAGATGATTGTAGGTCTAGTTAAACCTGCAGAGGTCAAGGCCACAGCTGAAACAGCACCTGATAACATGACGGCCCAGCCAGTTATCACAAAGGCTGCTGCTCAGGAAACCTCCAAACTCAATACTGACACTCCCACTTCCACCCCTGTCATCGAAAAACCTGTCAGTATAGACATCAAGGAAGAGAAGCTTAAGAGTGCAAAGGTTAATGAGGAATCAATTAAACCTGCAGAAGTGAAGACACCAGTTGAATCCAAAATAGATCATGAGAAAGCCAAGAAAACTGCCAAAGTAACTGTCACTCAGGAGACCACCAAATCCCCACCCGACAGTACCACCAGCGAGCCAGTATCATCCACTAATGCAGAAAAGGAGATCTCTAAAGTTAAAGTGACTCAGGTGCCCATTGATGCTAAAGTGACTTCAGTGAATCTCTCAGCAAAGCCCAAGGAACCCACTGTGGTGACTGAGTCCTCAGTACTTGAAGTTAAAACTACCATTACTAAAACGACTCTCTCAGCACCGACTGCCAGTTCTGAAGATGCAAAACCTGTCAAAGGGAAAGCTACTGAGACAGAGATTATTACAAAGCAGGAGAAAACAGATGTTAAGGTGATTTCTCATGTCAAGAAAGATGAAAAAACAGTGCCAGATGAGGCCCTTAAAATGTCAGTACAGGGCCCCACATTAGCGCAAAAAGAGTCACCTCAGCTCAGTGAAAATGTTGCCACCACGGAGGTGGTTACTGAAACCAAACAAGTAGTTGAGGGCAGCTCTAAATCGAAAAGGAAGAAAAAGAAATCTCAAGGTGAGAGATCCAAGAGTACGGAGGAACTACCTGAGTCAAAGCTGGAGAAGGATAAACCCTGCAGAGATTTGCCCCCTGAGGAGGTGGCTGAAAAACCCCTTCAACCCACACCAGTGACTACCTCAGAGCCACAGACCGTGTTTACCAGCGTAACGACTGAGGGACCTGTAGAGGAAAAAAAGACTCAGGCTAAAGTAGACATAGATGGAGGGAAAATAAAGAAAGCCCCTAAACAAACTAAAAGGGAGCCAACACTTGAAGTCTCTAAACAAACTAAGGACCAGAGTATTTCTGAAGTAGCATCACAACCACTAGATCATATCCCAGCAGTGCCCCCAGTGGTGCTCAAAGACGATGCACAAGTAAAAGAGAAGGTTGAGGGAAGCAGTGTCAGCAAAAAAACACATTGACCATTATGCTCTGAGGACAAGTTAACCGCTAAATTGCCCCACACGGAGCCAGTGAAATCTGAGGAACTGACTGTCACTAAAGTGGAAAAAGTGACTGTGCAGAAAATAACTCAAGTGGAGCTCATACAAGCAAGTCCTAAACCTGAAGAGAAAAGTCCTGCACCAATGTCAGAATCTCAGAAACCCATAGTTGAGACTAAATCTTTAATAAGCACAGGGAAAGCTGCAGAGGAATCTTCAAAAGGGAAGAAGAAAGGTAAAGGGAAGAAGCAGGCGCAGGCACCACCATCAGACACCATAAACACAAAGCCTGTCTTTTTGCCTGAAGCTGAACCATCCCCTAACATTACATCATTGCCCGAGGCCACAGTTAAAGTCAGCCGTGTCACGACCTCTGAATTGACAGAACTAAATGTTTCTCCGAAGATGACTCCTGAAAGAATGTGCAGTGAGGAAACCGGGCAGGCAGCAGCTGTGCTCTGTGAGGCCCCGGCAGACAAAGGGGAGGTGGAGCCAGCGCTGCTCTTTACAGAAAAAATCAAGCGGGAGGTTCCGAAACCAAAAACATCCTCCACTGCGAGGGAAGCACCCGCAGCCGGAGAATTAGCGTCAGCAGCACCAGCGGTAACAGCACAGGCAGCTGTAGCTCCGGCTCAGGCCAGCCCCCTCGACAAGCAAGAGGAGCCTCCCAGAGTTGCACAACATTCAGCCAGTCAGGCAGCAGAGCGCAGCACAGAGAAAAGGCTCTCTGATTCCGAGGCCTTAAAACAGGAGCAAGAGAAGAAGAAGGACTTGGAAGAGGACACACCCTCTGCCACTGCCACACCCGCAGCTGCCCAGCCTGACCAGCTTCACCTGGTGGACACCTGTGACTCCGGAAGCTCAGACACAGACGAGGCCGCCATGAAGAGGAAAATTGTAGTTGTTGAAGAGATAGTTGAGGTGAAGCAGATTATTAGTCCTGAGGCAGGGGGGCAGTCACCTCCCCCACCTGTAATACCTGAGGATGAAGAGGAACTGTACCTGGATGTTCTGGAAGAAATTGCCATAGAGCGTGCACTTTTGGCAGCAGCGCCAGGGGTCAGGGTGCAAGGAGCCTCACCTGAGGAAGACTGGGACCACTCACTGGAGGCGCCGGAGGAGAAGCAATGGCCTAACTTCGTTGAAGGTTTGTTTGAATGCATGCCAAATAACCTACTTCCTAGCTTGTCTTACTCTCACTGTGCATGTGATGTAATTGCCCGAACATCAAGGTTCTCACCTTTCTTTGAAGTGTGGGAGGTATTTTGTAGGGTATTTGATGACAGCTCTATTGTTGCTCCTCCATATTGTTTTGGACTTAGTAAGAACGTTCCCATACTGTAATTGTTTCTGACTTCTCTTCCAAAGTGTTATTTGGGGTGATTTGATTGCAGTTTATAGCTTAAAGTTACATGGTAGAGAGCCCAGCCTCTGCTTTGTGATGTGGACTAGAGGCAGTCTCTCTTTAGGAATAGTTTCAGTGAGCTGGTGAGAAGACTCACTTGAGATGTGGCTGTGATTTAATTATCTGTGTGTTAAAATAGATGAAGGCTCAGTAACAGTGTCATTGCATGCCCTGTAGTGTATTCGAGCCACTGTCAGATTTCACACCGGCATTATGACAAGCATAATCACAGGTGAAAGTTATACTCAACTATATAAAACTATACTTCTTTATTTAGTAAGTTTGCCTGTAATTTAATACATTATTCACATGCAGATTATGTGTCAGTGGCAATTTTCATTCTGATAAACAAACCCAAGACTCAGACTTTTTGGGTGGGGTATTCCATATTTTGGTTAAGGAGTGAACTGTGCTGCACATGTGTCAGTGCAAACAGTAATCTCTGGAGCCATCTCTGAGTATTTGCCAAATGAGATTATGCAGACCTGCAGTCATTCCAACAAGGTGGGGCTGTTTGCTGAGATTCAGCCTCGCCTGTTCCCTGTAGAGATAGTTGTGTGTGAGTTCAAGCCAGGCTTCCTAAGAAAGGGAGGTGTGGTGCTTTTGGGAGAGTTTCTCTTCTTTGCTCCAGTAAGACTGTGTTCTTGGCACTGTTTTATGTTCTGTGGTTGTTTTCTTGCTTCTCTTTTCAGCCTGTCTTGCAGAGAAGATAAGCATTCCCCTTGCATACCATTATGAAATGGCATGCGAAGGATATGGGAGTTATGCAGACAATGTGATAGTAGTAGTAAACGTGGGCCTCCTTTGCTTAACGCCCTATAAAAAGGTGCCATTTGCGTGCCACTCTGCAGTTGATTCTGCTGAAGTGAAACTTGCAGTGTTCCTCTCAAATCATGATGCATGTTCATGTGATTCTAGGTCTTGGATGATGTCTAATATTTCACAACTTTCAACTGTGAAATTATGTGTTGTTTTGACTGTCATGTGCATTTTTGCAGCCCTAAAGAGGGCGTATGGCAAGGACCTCACATGGGCGTTGTCTTTGTGGGTGTGAGCAACGGACAAAGAGTCAGGAAGTTGGAATAGCTTGCTCACAGCTCGCAGGGTGTGTTTGTTTGGTTCCACACGTGACAGCAGATCTGGATTCAATTAGCAGCCTCGTTCCTTTATCCAATCTGTGGAATTCATCAGGAAAATAAGTCCTTATTTGCACTTTGATAACACTTTATTTATGACTTACAGACACAGTAAACAGCATATGGGACTCATCATAAACAGAACTTCAAACTTTAATCTGAACATATATTCGTTGCAGTGATTCAACATCTCAAGCAAATGTAACTTTAACATTAATGATTAAAACTGTGAACATTCACAAAGATTCAAGTTTTACTTTGGAGTCTGTGAAGTTATCAGATATGGACACAGCAGTGCCAGTCTGTCAGATGACCACCGTGTTCGGTGACCCACTGCTGACATCTGCTGTCCATTACCAACCATTGTCATGAGTCACACACACACCATATGCTACAGCTGTAGTTAGTTTTGGTAAATCTCCAAGTAATGCATGCATGTGTGGATAAACCATGTTTTCCTTTTGCTTATTAAGCTTTGCATTGACCAGATTTTTGCACCATTGTCAAAGCAGTTGCCTTTGGATTTTTACTACAGACATGATGAGTAGTGTCAGACAGGACATTGGTTTACAAAGGTACAATTTTTAGTGCTGTGGTCCGTCTGAGTGTGGTATCCAAGGTATGTTCGCTCATCAAGCTGTCAGCAGAATCAGTTGGACCCTGGGGTATAGTTAGAGTTAGGTATGTCTGCCTTTGTCTTACTCCAGTTTCTGTCTCTTTTATTGCATCAGTGATGTGGAAACAGGGAAGAAGGAAAGTATTTGAAAATTCGACTTTTGCCACAAATATGTTGCTTTCAAAACAAGGTCTCCTTAAGCTGGTTTAGATTTCAAGGGAACACTTTGACATTACGGTGTGGCACTTCTGATTTCTTGAACAGAGGGTGCCATATGTGCTCTGTATGACATGGACATGCTGGAGAGGCTGTTTAAACTCTGCCCACACATGGCACCAGGGGCAATTTGAGTAAATCACATCCCAGACAGGGCAGTGAGGTCCTCCATGTTTTTCATCTCTGAAATCATGCCCGACGCATATTTGTGTGATTGCTTAAATGAAGAGCTACAGTACGGCTGCAGCTTTGTGCCTCTCATTATGGTGGCACATCATTTTGATCCTATGACTCACGCAGACCATTCTCAAATCTGCGAGCTTGAGTTATGAGCCTGACCTTTTTGAGGAGAAAAAAAAAGAATGGGGGACAAAATGAATGTTCAATCTCATGCTATCTATCAAGAGTCTGTGTTGTTGGCTGGCAGCTTAAGTAGAATCTCATGCTGCTGTTGACCACCAGCAATGTTTTGCTCAAAACAGAGTCAATGACCTTAGCTGCCATGCCCTATCTTTTACTGCTGACTCCGCCTTTTAAATCACTTCTAATATTTTATTGCACTCATGAGTGTCAGAACGAATGCTTACCTTTCATAAATTGAGACACAAACATTTTGACAATGAAGAGATACTGTTGACACAGTGTGTGCCAGTGCTGAAAATACAGAATGAAACCCGAGAAGGCGACTGTAATCCTCCAAAGCTGCTGTAATATTTCTATCAAATCCTGATTTAAATATAAAACAAACATCAGTAATCACTACACTTGTGATATCCATTTAAAACTTAGTTTTTTTTAAAGACATAAATAATGATAAAGTGATGAAAAAGTGTGTGTGAATGATTACAGACACTGTGATGAGCAACCAAAACATAATCCTCTCCCATGGGCCAGTTGTGTGTAATCTTCCAACACGGGAGTTTTAGTTGCCAGTTTGAAGTGCCGCGTTGGCGAGCACAAGGTGTTTGGTATCAAATTTAATAGCAGTCCATTGCAACATAATGAGTAGAAGCTGGACAGTGATGCAGAGTCGGAAATCTGTTATAGCAATATAACAGTTAGCTAACTGCAGGCCAGACCCAGGAAACAGAAAGATCGATAACATGTGGAATATATTGAGGGTTTGGCTCAGATGGTTATGATGTTAGTCATTTCCCAGGGTACATGTTGGGCCTTATTACAGGGGCTGACTAACTCCACTTCAGTTTTGTGAGAAAGTTGGAAGAATAGTTGACGTTTGCGAGGCCTCTGTAGAGCCTACACATGTTTTCATTGGGAGTTTTTAGCCCTGTTTTAAATTTGACCTTTATGTTTAGTTTGTGCAGCGTTTTCTCAAGAGCAGCCTCACCACCTGCTTAGTTAAGATTGATTTTTAAGTGGGGGAGAGCTGTGTTTACAAAATGGAGATCCAGCAGCATATGGGTGTGCATTGAGGCTAGAGGTATTCCCCTCTGGACACAAGCTTGGAATACCTTTCGGCTTTGCGTCCTGACATGACTGATGTGTGAGTGAGGCTTAGTTAAAGGGGCACACCACCTAAATTAAGAATTCCAATATGTCATTTCTGTGGCCTAAGAAAAAAAATCAATCAATATTTGTGGAAATGAGCCACTCTTATGTTCGTCTGGGTGCTCTTAGTGCCATCTATAACATCCATTCATTGTCTATGAAGCAGCTAGAGACTTTATACCCGATGACATCACAAATTTAAGTTTTAACACTCTAGTTTTTGGATTTATAAGAGACTTGCTCATATTTACTAATATTTTTAGACTGACTTAGGCCATAGCAATAACATGTATGAATATTGAAAATGGGCATAGTTCCCCTTTAAGTTCAGAAGTTTGTGAAGGCACATGAGGATGTTCATGGAGGAATTCCCTGCGATCCTCTGTAAAGCCCCTACATGGTTTCTCAGTATAGCTGTCGTGGCTTCACACAGGGCATCCATCTTTAGTGTCCATGAGAGAAAACAATCCCAGCTCTACTCTCCAGACACTGGGTGGAATTGCTTTTACGGAGAACTGGAACCAGTTGTCAGTTGTCATTGACGAAGCCGTATGTACATATTAGAAGCTACTATATTTAGAGAATGTTGTGCATTGCTATGATCCCAAAAGCAAAAGGGGATGAACATTGAGAGCTTCGGCCATGCCAGACTCTCTTGTAATCTGTCTGTCACTAGACTGTGCGTGTGTCTATATGATTTAATAATTATTGAATCCATCTTAGCCCTCAGTTTTCATATTTACTGACTTTGTTGCTATTTCTGTCCTCTTAGAGCTACTGCCAGTGGTTTTTCCCATAATGACACTGAACATATCTAGTTTAACCCATCTCATTTACAGTTTAAATGTCAGGCATTGAGTGAACACTCTTGATATAAGTGATGCATCATTAGAGGAACATTAGAACAAGCTGAAAACATCACGGAGGTCCACAAAAATTAGCAGTACAAAAATACGCATCAAAGTTAGAAAATCAGAAATGGAGCTTACAGATTTTACGACTGTATCCCATTACATCACATGCTGTATTTTGTTTTAACATGGAGTAAACCATGTACTGTATGGCATCAATGCGTCTTGTCGTATAATAGTGATGAGTCTACTTTTGTATGTGCTGACAAAATTATGTCCACATGATGTCTCTAGCATATGTTAATGATGCTGTTCCCCAGAGGGCTCTTGATTGAGATCTGTTTCCTGGCTGGGTGCTGTGACTTAATATGATAGAATAAACCTGCCACCATCATCATCAAAGAGAGCAGTAGGAAGAGAGAGAGGGAGGGGGGAGGTGTCTGCTTGTGTTTGTGGGGGGTGTCTCTAGGGAGCGACTATAGCCAAGTGTCCCGCCAGAGCTCTACCATCAGTTTCTAACTGTGACACTGTGTGATCATCTGGCTCTGGTAGATATTTATAACCCTTAGTCTACAGCCCACTCCCCCCGGCCACCCACCCCTCTCAGCCCTCATCGCCCCTCACCCCTCGCCCCTGCCCCCTTCCCCTGCCCTGGCGTGTCGTCCCTCCTCCCTTGGCCACGAGAGAGCAGGCTGACGGATCCAAGCAGCAGGCGCAGCCTGTCAGAATTCAACACAAGGGAGAAACAAGGCAGTACAGAGCAAACAAACAGGAGTCTCTCCTGTCCTCTTCATTCTCCCTCAGTCCAGCTCTCTTTTTTTTCACCCCGTCCTCCTCTTCCTCCACTGTAACGTCTCTTTAGATGAAGATCATACCTGGTAGGTCCACAGAGTGGGGGTTGCTGTGGCGTGTCTGTGTCTAACTGCGTTTGTCTGTCTGGCTGCTGACCGTCGTTGAGTTTTTGGCAAAGGCTCCGTGTGAATTTGTTGTGTTCCTGATCGGTGCACGTACTCAACCAACAACAGGCACACAAAATTATCGTAGAGTAACCTTCAGCTACTGCAGCGCAGATTGTGTTCCATATTTAAACCTGTCTACAATGTGACTGACTTGAATCATGAGTGAGGCTGGCTGCCTTCAACATTTTCCTTTATTTGATGGTATGTAGATAGAAGAAGGTGAGGGCAGAGGTTGAGGAGGGATATGTAACCCCCTACCCCCACCCCCACCCCACACCCTCCACTCACTCCCCTCAGGAGGTGTCTGTCTTGTCAATAAGACATCTTATGGACATCAATAAGCAGGAGTGACTTATACGGAGTGTATTTTATTAAAAACTTTATAGTGTGTGTGTGAGAGAGACAGCTGTGTGTGTCTGTCTGGGCTGTTTTAGATTGCCAGAAAAACTACGACCACCTCCTTTTGTCACAATCTAAGTGTCATGAACTGTATTTGTTATTGCTGTGTCCAAAATAATAATGGGGCTTTTTAAATTTGTAGTTTTTTTTTTTGTTGTTTTTTTTTACATTTTTATCACTCATCATTTATCTACAGTATCTATGTTTTTTTTCTGTAATATAAAGAACTCTCATCAGAGTGATCTTTTGCTGCTTCAAGATATCCAGTAGTAATACTTTTAAAGGGTGTTGTAATAATCACAATCCTTTTATAAAGGCTGTATCAGAAAAACAAAATCTAGTTTGACTCACCTCAAACTAATAATTATGGCTTCACCCTGTCTGCACCCCGAAATTGGTTATTAGCCAAGAATGCAGATAACAAGCCCATCCTGCGTGATAACAGAAAGCAGTTGTAGCATGATGGAATGAGTCACAGAGGTGCATCAGATAAGCAACAAGTCCTTCCTGATAACTTCACACAGAAAGGTGCTTAACCTAATAGATAGACAAATCTATAACAGCAAAACTTGAAATAAAAAATACAGACAAGATTATTTTCTCTTTAAATGCTGTCCTTTGTAAAAGAAACCACACAATGTAAAGTAAGATACGTCAGTCAAAAAAACAGCTGAACTAATCAGGAGAAGCAGACCAGAAGAAGAATTTGAGTAATAACCTCAGGGTGGGGGAAACAGCAGGAATTCCAGCCTGGGTCGTCCTTTTTTTAAAATGTCCATGCCACACCCACACTGCCCCACTCCCCTCTTTCCCGTCCCAGTGAAGGCCCACCTGTCACCACAGCCAGGGCTTATCCCCTCATCCCCTCTACCTTATCTCTATCTGTCCCAACAAATGCCCTCAAGCCCCCCAGGAGCCACTCTCCCCGCCCTCGTGGTTGTGGGGCACCTAGTCACCCTGATTGTATTCTGGCGCTTAAGAAAACACAAGAGGAGAGGTAAGAGAGCAGCATGTTGCAGGAAATTGAAACAGAGTAGTTTTGTAAAGGTTAAAAAAGCAATGACAATAACATCAAAGTCTCAGAGTAGCTGAATGCCAAAGGAGTGTTTGCATTATCTCTTCCTCATCTTGTGTACCTGGAGTTTAACCCGTTAAATGCTGATTTCGTTGCTAATACTGTATTAGCAGTTCTAGGTGTAGAGGATATGTTTAAATCATTTTGCTTATGTCTGATTTGTTATGCTTAGGCCTGCCTCTTTAATATTCCTGATCTGTACAGGTCAAAATACTAACTCTCTGAGGTCACACACAGCTTCACGTGTGGGATGTTTACCCCCTGCATTAGTCACGTCCATGTGTAACCTTGAAACCCCTCAGCCGTTGTACGCTGTGACTGGTCAAAAGTGCCACCGGGCCTTTTCGTGCCACTCTCACAAACTGTCTGTTCTTACTTGCAGCTGCAAAGAGATTAACCCTCATTATACTCAGACAGCGTGGGAGGCCTTCTATTTGGCTCACGTTGCATGTGCCCCGAGACTGACAGTCTGACACAAGCCAGTCCAGGCTCCAATGAATCGAACTTAGCTCACTGTCTTTTGTGGTACTGCATGATGGCAGATGAGTGCTGTTGTAACAATGCCTTATTAGGTCCCTCCCAAACCTGTCTAGTCAAGTTTGGTTAGAGATCAAAGTTCTGTGTCTGTGTGTGTGGGTGTGTGTTCTTGCTGAAGGGAGTTCTAGTCTCCTCAGTCAGATGAATAGCTCCCTTTTAGCACTGGTTTAGTACACCTGCCAGGTTTGCAGGCACTGCCAGTCCCCAAACTGACTGCCAGCCTTTGAACCAAGAGACATTAATTCATGTGTCCATTCAATGGCAACTCTTTGATGACTTTATCTTGGATGTACCCTGGAGAAACATATGCACAGAACTTCCAACACTGTAGATGAGCATCACGCTGTTTGATCCCATGACTTCACATTAGTCTTTGATTGCAACAGAGTTTGATGTATCACTCACGAGTTACTCAGTGACTCACCTTTGGTTTTTAGCCACGCTAGCTGAGCGGCTTAAGTATTTTCAGTCCTGCCTTGGTCTTGACTGAGGCCCTATTTACACCCTGTATTAACATGCATCTTGGGTGATCAGCTCACAAGCGTACAGCCTTAAGTACAGATGTGAATGTGTCCTCAATACGTCTTGAGTTCTGATTGCTCAGTCCACGCTTGAGGTAGTCTGGGTCGCATAAGGCCACATTCTTTCAGCAGTGTGTACGGTAATGTGTCCTGGGACAGACTGGGCTCACTCAGCTGACGTCTTTGCCGACTCCCTGTTTGAGAAGCAAACTTTCTGCTGCTGCCGTTACACAGGTTAGCTGCAGCACTGACAGACCATTTCCAGACCTGCTCTCCTCCATGAACGGTCAATTCAGTGTAAGCTCGAATAGCACAAGCTAATAACAGTTAGCCCTAAGAGCCCACACTCCTGCAGCAGTCTCCTATGATGGTGAATAAAATGACATAAGCTGAGTTTTTATTTGCATATAGAGTGAGGAGTGTTCACTTGAGACGCATGTGGAGACACATTGTAATGCCAGGTGTGAACAGACTGACGTACAGCTGTCCACTTGTGATTGGATCTCCCAAGACACATGGTAATACCAGGTGGAAACAGGCTCTTAAATATCTCAGCAACTATTGGATGGATTGCCATGGAATTTTCCTCAGACATTCATGGTGCCCAGAGGATGAATCTTACTGATTTTTATTCTGGCACCATTGTAAGATCAAAATTTAAATTTGTCTAAACCTGCTAAACTAATTTCCATCAGTCTAGCTGTGTGTTTGGTGGTAATTAGCAAATGTTAGCATGCTAACACATTGAACCAACTTGGGGTATGTGATTAACATTAAACTTGCTACACATCAGTGTGTTCAGTGCCATTATGAGCATTTATGTACTGACGCACATATCAAATAACCAGAGTTGGTATAATCTTATCAAGTCTAAGATAGCTGTGATTAAAAGGAAGGTGACTGTGGTAAGGGACTAAGTATGAGAAAACCGGGCTGGATATAGTCTATGTGTAACTCAGCTTCAATCTTATATTGGGATGTGGTGGTAACAAAATCATAACTATTTTTGATAGACATTTTGCAGTCTGTGGGTTAAGAGACTGGGGTAAAGGCCATACGATCAGTGCTGACAGAGGATAGGAACAATATGATACTATCACATCACTATAAATGGATTATGACCCAGCTGAAGTGATACGAGAAGCAGATTCTACAATCAAGCATTGTGCCATTTGTTATTTTGCACAGGTGTTTTCTCAAATGTTTGAAATGGAATCACCTTGATGTCCTAAAGGCACACAACTCCAATCTGTGATGACTGATATTGGCTCTACATTCATTGTTGTGTACCTGACCCTGGCCTGACATTATCGTGTTCTATCTGCTAATGTTTTATTGTTTGAGATACTCAGGAGTTAAATGCAGCTGCTGTCCTTGGTGATCTGTGCTGTTCGGTCCAGGCCCGTCATGGGGCTTTCTGGTCTTAGCTGTCCCCTTTTCACTGGCATCCATCCTGCATGTTGACAACACTGTCCTCTAGTTAGCTCCACAACTTGAGCTATCACTTATTACAGCAATGAGAGCAGATATACTGCACCACGGGGATTTCTTCTGCCTCAGTGGTGCTTCTAGTCAAATGCAACATGCTGTGCCGTGCGTGCAGAGGTGGGAACAAGGATCTTAACATACTCTTCCGACCATGTAGGAATGAGGTCAGCAGAAAGGTCATGAGGAAGGGGGCGTGGCTGAGTTAGACTGTAAATACTCTGTGTCAGACACAAGGTTCATCACTTGGCATTCTCTTGCTGAACTTTGACATTTGATTTGTGTTTGTTTCCCCATCCTCAGACTGCTGCAGGGGGTATATTAAAGCAGATTTTCTCACTCAACCTCACATTTGTCAAGTTAGGTGCTACAGTGTACTTTACATCTGTATTGAGTACGGGATGTTTCAGAACTCTGGGTTTTTCCCAGGCCGTTAATGTTAAATTTATTTGCATCATTCATCGGTTAAGAATACTCACATCGGGTATTGTCAGGCATAACAGTTTGAACCGGTGGCTCTTTTATTTAAAGTAAGCTTGCACTCCATTGCTCTTATACAGGAGCTGAGAGCTTAAAAGTGTCATTTTTTACAATGCTGGTAAAGTGTAACATCCTATCAGACACACTAAGGCCACAAGAGCCATTTATTCACAGTCACTGCTAAACAAATGATTTTAGAGATTAATGTGAGACACACACTGAGCTGTGTGGGCTGTGGTGGTTGAGCTCTGGCTCTGGCTTTGGCCTGGTTTGTGGAAAAGCCAGCATTCTTCCTGGAAACAGCCACAACCCCTGCTCTGGAGCAATCTGGCTACTTCACTGTGCACCAGTGTGTGTGTGTGTGTGTGTGTGTGTGTGTGTCAGTTTTTTCCAGGACTCATGAGTGTACATAAAACAGCCTAGATGTCCTACACCACTGTGACTGCTGCTGGTGAACCAGTGGGTATGAGTCATAACATAAACATTGAACTTATGTGTCAGGAGCTCACAGAAACCCTTAGAGGCTAAGGATACAGTTCAGATGTCATTTGGGAACAGTAAAGAACTCCAAAGAGACAGAAAGACACATGGAGCACATACGGGACGTTCATTTAGAACAGATTTTATTTATGTGCAGCACTGGGACTGTGAAAACACATCCGGTCCTGTGCTGGGAGTTTATTTATACCCCTTGTGACCTCCATTAAGAATTTGTCAGCGCTCCCTAGGCTGTATAGTATACAGTGACATCAGCAGTTTACCTTAACATGCTGATGAATGTAGTGCAAGTGTCACTTTATGACTGTGGTCTTTGTATGCAGTTTTAGTAATTAATGTGCCACAGAAAACATCAGTTCTTAGTCAAATAAACAAAATGTGATTGCAGTTACATGTTAAAAGTTTCTTTAGTCGTTTTTTTTCCCAGACTGTGACTCAGTTTAGGTTCATTTCTGTGGCTGACCAGTCTTTCAGTTTTGTTCAGTTAGTGCGCTAACTATAGTAGCCTACAATTTTGGTACAAAACTTTGATATATATCTAAATTTACAGCAATAGCTTGATATGTTGGGAAATTTGCTTATTCGCTTTTCTCTTGAGAGTTAGAGGAGAAGAGATGGATACCACTCTCATTATGAAGCTACAGCTAGTTAGCTTACATTAGCATAAAGACCGGAAACAAGATGAAACAGCTAGCCTGACTCTGTCCAAAGGAAACAAAGTCTTGGCCAGGCACAGTGGGTTTTTTGAGCGTCATCACCATGAGGTTGCAAACATCAGTGACTGCAGTACGAGTCACTGCGCCTACACATGTCCTTCAGTAAAACCACAGACTGTCAAGTTTAGACTTCATTTCTTGTACCAGTTAAACTAACTAGATATCTAGTTCTAGATGTCGTTCACTAGTGGTGGATGATATGATGATTTTTAGTGTACCATGAAATAATATGAATTTGTTAACTATCAGAGATTTTTGTATGATTTGCAGCAGTATCTTGATATCTATGGTTGTATTAGGCTGTGGACAATTTGAAATACATAAAATTATATTTATGACTGTTTTTTTTGTCTCTTTTGTCAGCCATATATTCAGCTCATATCTTACATTTTAATTTTGAACATCAAAACTGCAGCTCTGCCCATTCTGAGGTTAAAGTATATGATGCCAATTCAATTAGACATTATTAATTCATTCTTGCAAGTCAAATTCAGCATTCTTAAATCAAATTATATCACATATTGCATATTGTTTACTTCGGGTCAAATATTTGATGTTTGCAGTTAAAAAGACTCTATGCAGGTCATCCAAAAATGCTACTTTATGAGTGATTGTGGGTCAGAGCAACTTGTAAGGAGATCAGAGAGCATCCTGTATGGTCCCAGGTCAGAGGGCAGTGTCCTGTAAAAAGAGAACACAGCATATTTAGGTCACTTTCCCTTTTAAATGTGACCTAGGAACAGCTCAGCTGTGCCCTGTTGTAAATTGTCACATGCTATAATTGACTGGCGACAGTAGGTGCGTGTGTCAGCTGGACTCGACTGCTGCTTTGACCACACATAAAATTATTATTCTGTGATCGTAACACAATCGGGGTTTATTGTTTGTGGTTTTATTGTATTTAAACACTTGATTCGTCATGCTAGTTATAGAGCTGAGAGTAGGTTATACTGGTAGATTCGTAGGTTGGTTTGAGAAAGCCCAGGGGAGATAGAACAACTAATAATTACAATGTCATATTTGTCACTGTTGCTTCAGGGCTGCAGTAAAACTGCCAAGAAATATGATCACAGTCACATAACCCAACACAACCGGATGATTCTGCTTGTGTGTGAAAACCAGATATATAAACAATGACTCGGGCCAAATGTCAGATACTGGCACGGTAGACAGATAAGAATATTTTTGGTAGAGGTACAAAATAAGAGTTAGGTTTTAGATTGTGAAATAGAGAATTATAAACAGGTGTGCATCACTGGATCACTGGTATGTGGTTGTTAAATCCACAGGCAGGCTAGAAAAAAATTAACTCCTGAAAATGGTTAAAGATTAATAAATAACACGCTTCCTTGTTACGTTCACTATAAATGTATCAAAGGACAAAGAACAATAGCAAAGTGAAAGTAATGTTGAATTACCTGTTTGTTATCTTTTGCTTTGGCTATTAAAAAGGGGCGGGGCAGGGCCAAACTGTCCCACTTTGATCTGTGGGAAAGTAGTTCCTGTTTCTTTTTTTAAGTCCCCTCACACCAGCTGGCATGGTGCGTCTGGAACACAGAGGGCCACCGTGGGGATCTTGCGTCAGGCTCTGAGGGGCTGCAGTATGGGACCGAGAGCGAGGGACTTATCAGCATGAGATGGGCTCATATGGAGAAAGATGCAGATACTTGTACAGTAAGATGTGCTGTGTAGGTGAGTGTAGAGAGAGCTGACATACTGTATGGACTGGGTGGGGAGGAGTTAGTTTGTTGTTCTGCAGTGTTATCAGCATGGTGAAACCACATGGTTGTTACTACAAGAGCAGTCACTTTATTTCATTCCTGAGGGGGGCGCTCTCCCACCACAGTATAAGGCGAGAATAGAGGGACTGCTGACTTCTTACTGCTCAAAGTTAGGACAGTGGCTTGAATTCAGAATTTTCTGAATATGCACAAGTGTAGGAAAATGTTTCAAAGCAAAAAGAGAAGAAAACTTTCTTTTATTAGAAGTTGCCTAAAGTGAAAATTTAAGCCACAAAACATCTCTCCTTTATACATTTTGTAATACAAAGAAGAGATTCACCTCTGGCTGCTGTTATAAATCCCACAATAAATCAAACTTGAGTGAAAAAGTATCTTACGCAAAGCATACATTTCAACCATTAACAAGCACTTTGGCACACCTGTTTTATGCGATGGGAGGTAACATACCTATGGGAGCTGTCTTATTAAAGTCAGGCTTTGAGGTGTGTTTACACATGTCTGAAGATAACAAAAAGCAGGTGTAATGTCAAAGAAATTCAGTCCTTTAGGTTGGCTGCAGGTTGTCGTAAATGTCTGTTGTTTAATACAAGACTTGATGGTTTGAAGCAAAACCTCATAGTATTGTCTCCTTGTAAATGAGTAACTCCAATGGATATGAAGTGGTTGTTATGGTTGGCTCTGGGCAGCATTATCTTTATGAACTAGCTTAAAAGCAGCATGTCCACCCTGATAGTGTCAGATGTTATCTAAGAGCGTACGTTGGGAATGAGATATATCAGCTGTACAGAACAATGCCTTCATCTGTTGCATGACCACCAGTCCTATCAAGTATGAGTGATTGTGGTAACCTCTCCTGATCTTTCTTATATTGCATAATTCTATAATAGATAGTGACAGGACTTAATTGTAAAAATATTTTGTAAAGCCAGTTGTTGTTTTGCTGCTAAATAGCAGTAACTGCATTTGCATCACTAACTTCAGTGTGCAAATGTGGGGTTTTTTTTGTTCATGGTTATTTCCCTGTTGAAGGTTTTCCATTGACCACAGTGTTGTTTAAGAAGTTCTAATAATAGGTATTTAATCTTATCCCTACTTTCCTTTTTATTTATGGTCATCTTTGCATTTTCAGTCAGTGAAATATTCCTATTAAATCCCTATAGAAAAGCACAATATTCCAGAGCATGCTCACTACGTTAGTGGGAGAAACATAGCTTCATAGTTGTGGTATCTACTGGGGAAGAAGTTTGGGCGTGGTTGTGCTCTGGCTCCATCTAGTGGTGAGAACACTGTATTGCCTTCTGCCAGTGGGTAAGAGCAGCACGTTGGGTGGAGGATGGTGTTTTCCTTTCCACGTCAAATCGGTCAGTTACGGGAGACTCCTCTCCGTCTCTGCGTCTAAAATTACAGCTGTGAGTAAGAGACAGTCACAGCTACCACTGCACATGTGCTGCTTATGTTTACAGCTGTTGTCATAGAAACATAGCTCAAGTTCCCCTTTTTTCCACATTCACGGGGGTAAGATAGCATATGGAAATACCGCAAGCCATAATAACGGATTAACAGCACATGAGGGAAAAGGGGAACCTACAGTATCTGTTGCCAGTTTAGTAATAAGGGTTGATATGTCATAAAGGTTCCTGTATCACTTTGAGACAGTCCAGTTTTCTCTGGGCAGTTTGTCAGTTTTAAGGGTTGGCGACAACACATCATTTGATCTTGTGATGAAATTGGGAAGCTTTTTGTGTAGTTTTGGTCCCTAAAATCAGGTTTTACACTTTATTAAAGTAATAAATCGCAACATTTTCAGAGAAGTCTGTTGATGAAGTCTGTTTGGTTTAGAGCTCAAACAGTTGATAGTCTATGTACAGAAAGAGGGCTATTATTTTGTTAACTGATCAATTAATGAGTCATAAAGACAGAGACAAAGTTAACATGAATTTTTTTTTTTTTAAGGTAGTATTTCACTAAGGAGTGAATAAACAAGTTTGAAATTTTAGATGCCCTTTCCAAGTATTTCAACCTTTGAACCTTTACCAAATTGGTGCCATTTATTAAAAAAGTCAGTGAGCAACTTTGTAAGAAATGTCCCACAAATTACAAAAAAATAATGGATTTAGAAGAGTATTTTTTCTATAACTGGAGAAAAAGAAAAAAATAGAATAAAAAAATTAAAATTATGCTTCAGAATTATTTAAAGTTTTAAGCACTTTTTCTTAGCCATTTCCTTGTTTGTTTGGTTTTAACTTTTTCTTTTTTTGTGGGAGGGGGGGTTAAATTGACTAATTTCTTGCAAATTTTGGGGTCATTTCTTCTTTGGTTGCCTTCTTCACACATTTTTGAAAGAAATCAAGCCAGTTTGCTCAGGCTTCAAATGGTTAAGGAAAAGTTGGTTATCATATCATATATCATATATAATTATATCTGAACCCACAGTCCCATTCATTTCAGATTTATTGCTCAAAAATGCTGTTTTGTACATGACATTTAAAATCACACTTATCTGGTCACACTATACCACTAATGCAGCTCTGAATATTTGCTTATTTAACACTTTATTCAGGGACTTGACTTTGTAAACTGCTATGAAAAAACATATAGCACAACTTTTGCTCTACTTTAAAGAAGGATAAACATAATACAGCTTACTCTTTATAAATACTCACTCATTTAACATACATTTTGGCACATTGAGGCTAAGCTGGCTTTGAGTTATTTGACATCTACGTTTGCAGCACCTTAACTGAAATAACACATTTTGTTTCTCCTACCTGCAGAGGGAGACACACGCAGCTTTAAATACTCGCCTCTGTGCCAGTCAGGCTGCAGCTAACTTCAGCTATTTCCCCGTCGCCCTGTTGCATTTGAATTTGCCAAATTAAACATTATCAACTGACACAATCCCAGATGTTGGGTTTTCCATGCAGGCTTCGAAAGCTCAGCACTGAGCTATTTTCAAACTCAGCTGCCGTGGCTAATCCGGAGTGGCTGTTGGGTCTGGGTTAAACTAGGTTTGCAGCTTCATCATTGGATCTAATTCTGACAACATTATCTAAAGACTGCTGACAGGTTTAAGATCCTTGTGGATTATAACTGGACCGTGCATCATGGCACAGCTATGACACACATCCTGTGAATAGATTGAAGAAGCCGTTTAGTCTCCCCTTCGCAGAAATACACTGCGTCTCACCTGATTTATTAAACACAGTTAACGGCTCATTTAACACAATTATATTTAATAGCATGGCCTCAGTGCTCTCATTAGCTTTGCTCGACTGAAAAACCACACTTGATCGTGTATTTTCAGGGAGTCTGTGTTTTGTTTTTGAGTTTTTGGATTTTAGTTTTAAAAGTGATGAACTATTCATTAATGTCACATTGAAAAGGGCTTAAAATGTTTAAAATGTGACGCACCACATGCCAGGGTGTTTGAGTCATTTACTGAGCATCACAGCTGCAATAATACTGTTATTGATCTTTAAAGACAGTCGTGCTGCTAAAGATATTTCTCTACATGGTGTGGCGTTGTGTTGTTTTGGCTCAGCTGGCTTTGTATGTTAAGCACAGCAGAAATCTGATCCTGCGTGTGCTGTGATTCAGGTGGCAGCTATTCTGCCTTGCCTCCTGTTCCTCTCCTTACTCCTCCTTTGCCTTGCCCTCCTCCTCCTCCTCCTCCTCCTCCTTTTTTACTGAACAACCTAGGTGATAATCCAGGGTGTGTTTAGGCTGCTCCTACTTTTATCAGCATTCCTTTCTCTGTGGGGTGTGGTGTTCCAGATATCGCAATAAACGCTTACACTTTTACCTGAACTGGCCATGTGAGACTGAGGGGGGTTAAAGAGAGGGATGACTAAAATAGGACAGGGGGATAGAGAAGAGAGGATGAGCAAATCCTTTCTGGAGCTTTTTCATCCTCGACAATGAAAGGTGTTGTCCATCCTGCCTCTGTCTAAACCCTCAAATTTGCTCTGCGGTTCAGCACTTTCAAAAACCATAATGACATATTCTTAGAATTCTTTTGTCCTCTAATGTGTTTGCTTTTTTTGGGGACTAGAGTCCCCAGTGCTAAGTACAGGTTGTTCGAAATGGCTGCAAGCTCAACCATGTGTTTGTCAGTATTAGAGGCATACAGACTTTATAAGCTGTATAAGGAACACAGTGTGCTTTATGTAGCTGTAGTTTGATGTACTGATTTTAGCATTTGTTATTGTCATTTCCATATTCAATGCCTATGAATGTGGTCAACAGGGTTTTTTCTACCGTACCTTCGCTGCAGTAATACAAGTAAAACAAGTTGGGGGAAAATATTAATAGTGTGTTGAAATAAAATTGTCACAGATTCATTTTAACTTTCTTCAGACATTCATATGATCTCTGAAAACATTGATTTCTTCTTGGCACAAACAACAAATATAGCAACAGCAAAAAGTGTTTATGGGGAGTGTGGTTTCCGGAGCCGCAAGTGCTGGTGTGGGATTGAACCGACCCATGATGTTGGTGGTCAGATTTGTTTATAGTAATTATACCAAACCATTTTCACAATGATACAGTATCTTGTTTGGTTACAAGACTGAAAGTCTGCAGCCACGCTAGCGGCTCTGTGAGACTGCATTTATGCACTGAGGTGCTCTGAGCTAAATGCTAATGCTAACTAACATGCTCACAAAGACAGTATGCTGATGTTTACTATGTTTCACATGCTCAACATCTTGGTTTAGCATGTTAGCATTTGCTAGTTACCATTAAACACAAAGTAGAGCTGATGTATGTAGGGGCTATCTTTAATTTTGCAGGTATTAAACCAAAGTATCAGACATGTACAGGTGGTGAATTGACCAAGAAGCCAACTGACATAGAGTGGTACAGGACTGTGTCATAAAACCTGGAAATGAGTTAGCATTTTAGCACTCTTGACGCCCTTGTTTCTAAGTCAATGTGTTATGTGAATGGGTGTTTGGTTAGATGCCTGAAATAACGTCTGTGGTTCACACAAGCTTAAGAGACTTTCACATTTTGTTCTACAACATAAAATATGCCAGTAAAATTCAGTATGATTTTGAAGCTATGAGGTGTCTTCAAAAAGGCGGTCACTAACAAGTGGCTAAATGAGACTGCAGATCACGCCAAACATGACTTCACAGCCTCATTGTGGTGGTAACGTCAAGTCATGCGACCCTAGTGTAGTTTATAGAAGCATTAGCTTTTTACCTCAAAATCAAAAATCATACGGGTGGTGTTCCTTTGTGAAGATTATCTTGGTGAACAAAATGTGTAAGTAAACCTTTGCTTTGCCACAGAGCTGATTTTCAACAGTAATCTTTGATGAGGGAACAAAAGTGACACTTAATGCCATTTTGGTCTACCAAAAAACGCCATCCCTATAGCACTCTGCTGCCATCACTTGCATGGCTAAAAAATCTGCCACCCCCAAAATTACTGACATAGAGAAGTACAAACAAACCTTAGGCATGGGAAGTTTAGAGAGGATTTAAGAAACATGATAGATATTCTAATTACTGAAACCCAACCTCCCTCTAAATATACCCAGCGAGCATTCAGCATGTAGATAGTTAGCAATGCATGTTGCATCAGCTAATGTAGTCCATTGTATCATAGTCAACATGTCTGCTGTGTAACTAAAGATCAGTGTGGTAAGAAGAAACCCAACTTCCCTGTCACTTCCATCCCAAAAAAATGATCGAACCTCAAACTTGTCATTCAGAAAGCAAATCCTTTCTCCACTTATTTTCACCGAGCTCCCTCCGCTCATATAAAAAGCCCAAAGTGTTCCATCTGGTTTTGATGAAGCCAGATGAGGGAGCAGTGTAATAAGCATGTTGAGACCTTAATGATATGTCTTCCTTTTTTTTTGATGGAAAGATCTCATGACTAAGATGTTCCACACTTTCTGCATCCTCGCCTCTTCCCACTTGGGTCCCCTCTTAGTGTTTCCCATGAGGGTTAGAAATCCAGCTCTAGTAGGTGTTGGTACATGTTCCACTGCCAGAACGTCACAGAGTTTTCAGTTACAGTCTACTGTTGCCTCTGCATCTCAGATTACCTGCAAAACCATTAGCATTCAGTTTGATTTAATTGCATTTAATTATATTCAATTATATCCTGTTTTGTTCTATTCTGCACTGTAAATTGTCCATGAAAACTTAAAAACAAAAAAATCTTAATAGACCTTTTGCGGTTCTAATTCATTAAATCCTGATATGTTACAACTATTTGAATGAAATTACTGCATGTGTAGTTTCTAACGATATCAAAGCCTTTGAAAACTTAACAATAAATTCTGTATTCAGTGTGATTCCTCTCCTTTCTCTTAGTTAATTGCCTACCCACATACCACTCCTTAATTCCTTAGCTTGCCTAGACATTGTATGGAGCTACAAAGGTGTGTCTCTAAAATTTGCTAACGTGGCGCGAAATGAGTCAACACTCTCACACACCCACATGGACACACTTACACTGACACATTAAGTGCCTTCATGTTCATACAGGTTTGTGTTTAATACCCAGCATTCGGGAAGAAAAAGTGGTTTTAGATTCCTGACAAAGTGATGTCAGTCAGGGTGGGGGAATGGGATATACAACCTTACCTTAGGGATAGAGGGGCAGGATTTAGCAGAGGTAGGACACACCCTGCCCTCCAGTTTAGCTGTCAGCACGTACATAGCGGACCATTATGGAGGGACTTTGTGTAAATAAGACCCAGACTTTTGTGATAAGCTCAGAAACCTTGTGCTGAAGTGAAAGTTTAAAGCAAACTATGTTACTTTTTAAAGCAAGAATATGTAACTCTTGGTCTGGTGTGACTTGTAGCTTACAGTAAATAATTTTAGCCAATATTAGCAAACTTAAATATATCACTGTACCGACTGTATGACTCTTTTTTACACTACAGTTTAGCATTTATCATTATCCAGTGATTGGAACTTGTTGCCACAGGTGCCGCTTGTGAGCAAAAGGTACGTTGCTTAGACAGAAATATGACTGCTGAAATGGCCAAGAATTCCTGCTGTCATTTAGATTTATTGACTGATTGATCCAAAGTATTTTTGTCTCTCTTTCTGCAGATTAATCTTTTTATATCCAGGGTGTAATCCTAGAAATATGCTTAGAATTTTCTATTGGGGAAGCCCAGAGTAATAATCTTAAATAGTGTTCGAGTAATGCCTGCTTTATTGCATTTGGTGTTCTGCCTGCACCTCTGTGGATAACAGGAAGTGATGCATTTGATGTTCCCTAATTTGTCAGGATTAGAGACCACAGAGTGGGAAATGTGTAGTTAGGTTTAGAAACAATGGTGACTGTGACTGGAGAGCCGAAAAATGAGCTCCAGCTATGGTGACTAAAACTAAGGATCCTACAGAACTGGACATATACTTAAATTAAGGACTGAGTAATGCATTGCAACAATGACCTAAAAACAGATGTAGGCAGATGTCAAAATAAATAAGTTTTTTGTGATGATTTCTTACAACAGTCAGTCTTTAAACACACACGCAAGCATGCTCAAACACTGAGTTATAAGCTGCTATCTTTTCAGTAAATCTGTGATGTTAAGGGTGTGGTTATTCATCACTGTCTGGAATCCATAGCAGCCCTTCCCCAAAACTGTCTCACCCCCCACCTCTTCTCTTTTTTTGGTCGCAGTGAGTAACTTCAAATGTGAAAATGTTTGAGGAATGCTCTGAATAAGTAATGATTAACCATGAGGATGTGTGTTTGTGTGTATTTAAGTGGGTGATTGAGAAGCTTTTTACCTTTTTAGGCCCTTGTTAGGTATCTGTGTTACTTTTGGGTATATTCATTAAAGTTTTATTCAGTGCAATCTGAAGTATTAAAATAATCAGTACAGACTTTTATGATTTTTTACTATCCCTAGTGACTCAGCTTGTGTGTGCTTTTTCTTGCGCAAACGATTAAGTGATAGTACATGCAGGTTACCACACCTCGTCCTTCTCCGCCTTGGCGAAGCAAGGCAAAGAGGAAGGGGTGTGTTCAGGGCCCTGCCCACCGTGTCCTCAACGCACTAGCGCCACTAAATACACACTCGCTCATCACACACAAGGACAGGCCCAGACTTCATAGCCCACAGGCACCATTTGCTATGAAAGGAATAGAGTGAGCGGGAGAAAGAGAAAAAGGGAGAGAAGAAAAAAAAAAAAAACATAAGGAGGAAAAAGAAGGGCAGAGTCGAAACCCAATGAGGGAGTGAGGAGGTTGAGAGGCGAGAAGGGGAGAGAAATCATAGGTTTGTGAAGTGCTGAGTGGATTGTGGCCACAGGACTGCATACTCTGGGACCAATCGTTGGCCTGAGGGACAGATAGGAGCGAGAAAAGGAGAAGCTGCAATCGGGGGGAAACCCGCCAAGGATATTTTATCATTAGGATTATTATTCTGGGTGCTGACAAACCGTGACAATGAACTCCCAGCCGCAGAGGTACAGGAATTTCTCCTCTGACAGCATGGGCAGAGAGAGGATGCCCTCAGACGATGGCTTTTACCAGGGGATGCTGAAAGCTATGGACGGGAGGAAAGGTACCAGTATGGTGGCAGTAGTGGAAAATAACTTAATTGCAAGCCTTGATCTTGATCTGTTTGTTGCCATATGTGTGAAACGCCGCTGGGCAAGAATTAAGTGTTTTTCCATGAAGGGGTGAATGTAACTTCAGCATTGGGTAATACTCAGGTCGTAGGCTTTCTCTCTGTAAGAGCGTGAAGAGGTGTGTGTGGTGAGGCTTCATTGGTTAGCTTGTTGTATAATGCATGATTTTGTACATCAGTAGGCTCATGTGTCAGATTCCAAAGGTGGTGGTGTGCGTGGTTTTGCCACAGGCAACTTTGAATGAAGTTAAATAATCTGCATTAATCTCAGATTACATGTCAAATGACAGACATGCAGTTATTCTGATTGGGCTGTACTGTCCAGTGTCTCTCCACACTGTGACTTAAAGGAGGATACTCCCCTTTTCTAATGCATCAGCAGCTTCCTCACTTCGTATTGGTCAGCAAAGCCCATTCACAATATTGTTGTGTGGCGTGCATGTGTTTTGGGGTGAGTGAGTCACTGTAGCTACAGTCTGTTTGACTTCAGTTGTGCTGTAGCGTGGATGAATGTGTTTTCTTCCTGTTTTCAAGTCAGTCTTTGTTCCTCTTTTTTTCCTTGAAACACTTCAAATTTATGGCATTTTTACAGGTTAAAATTTGAATATTACACAAACTGATTATGTAATAAATGCCCTGTTTTACCATGCAGTGATATACAGGGGTAGAGATTATCAAAACACTTTAAATCTGCCGTTGTGATTGTGTGTTTGCTCCTCTCTTGTGCCCCATACAGCACTAATATCAGCCTGAAGAACTGTTGATAGGTGCTGGACAAAGCATTCAAGTCTTTTATTTACTCTGGCGACTGGACTGTGTTTTTGGCCAAATGCCTGAAAAACTTCAAATTATTGTTGGCTAAAAATTCCTTA
>JAPZEB010000025.1:21995452-22015552 GCA_029783705.1 Chaetodon striatus | reverse complement strand
TTTGTGATAAGTAGCTGATTCTGAACGAACTCGTCTTCGAGATGAACATGTTCTAACGCATTTGTAGTCAATGAAATTTTAACACAACCATACATATTTGATCATTAAATTTTTTGACATTTTAGGGGAAGCTGAGCTTCCCTTGCAGTCTTAGAGAAATCGTCTCTGCTGAAGAAGACCTTTTGTTGCATTATGCGTTATTCCACAAAATCACATTAAACCTTACATATGCTTTCATATCAACACAAAGCAATGCTCAGTTGTATTAAAAGAGCACTGCAGTAGGCTATAGCTGCCTCAAAATAAATATATAAAATAGCTTGGCCATCCTCCCACTGCCGAAAACAAATATTTATTGCCTTATAATATATCAATAGACTAGCCTTCCTAACACCATTAGATGATGGCAGGCTTAAAATTGATTTAAAAAGTCATTTAAATGGCTTATAAATAGCATTTAATGGGCTTAACTTTGCATTACCACATTGCCTTGTAACATGTTACCCCCGACACTGGTACCAATGCCCAGCATTCATTGTAAATACTGTGTTAAGATAATGCTGACATCCCCACCCCACCAGATATATGTGTTTGCATTTGTCGTTCAAGCCAAACTCTGTCACCCACATTGACCAGCTAAAATATTTGCCAGAGATGTCACCAAACCTATTGAGCGCTCTATCAGTCATGACCATGACATGCACCATCAACACGAAGGGCATGTGGCTTCATCCACAACCTCCATCCCTTAGTATTATTAGTGGAGTTTTTCTTTACTGTTTAACTATTTGAAAGGGTACCTTTCTGTGAAAACTGTCAGTGCAAACAGTTTATCCTACAGATCTTAGGGTGTAAAGTAAGTATTATATGATATGATCTGTCCATTTAAAATAAGAAATATTTTAGGTGAATCTGTTACCCGAAAGTGTAAATAATGAAATAACGAAATATAATTACTGATATCTAAAAGTAAGCAATAATTTTTCATGCAACAAAATTGCTTCACTGTTGCAATACATAAAGTTACACAAAAACCTTTACAAACAAGCACTGGATAAGCAGCATTTGCCAATTTATTGTTACCACAATTTAGCCAATATCTTATCATTTCAGTTTGTAAAAGCTTTCATATTTATATAAAATCTGTAGACTTTGTTGAACATAGTCCATCATGATCCAGATTGAGTGTGACAGTGATTTTTCTCAACTGAGTTGTACTCTGACATTTGCAGGCAGAGTTCTACTCACATAACTATTAATTTGCAATAGTTTGGTTACTCAGGGCCTCTGTAAAGTACACTAATTTTCTATGCCAATGTCTAGCGTCCTTTGTAATTCTATTTCAGTCCCATTTAACCTCTTGATAATCAGAGCCACTAACAAGTTCTTACAAATAGGAATAGATTACTTTGGACTCACTTAACTTAGTTTTACAGAAACATTATATAAGGTTACATAGTCCACTCTGAGTAAAAGTAAAGTATACAGACAGTGCTTATTTTAAACATGACTTTTGTAATTAATATATTTTTACAATAAAGGTGATGAATTGTGTGTATCATTACACATACATTATACACACACAATAAGTTGATGGTGATAATCAATTCCAAGAAGATGATAATTGTGTCCATGCAGCCAATTTTCTGTTCCAGTTTTTTTAAGGAAAAAAAAATATTCACATCAAAATGTATATTTAAAAGGGACTCTTATGACAGTCTATTTAAGTTAATCACAGTTTTGATCATACAATTTATAATATTTAGTAGGTTGAGGAATGTCATTCTCATGGTTGATCTGGATTTTTTAAATGTAGGTATCTAGGTAATGTATTTTTAAATTATTAAAAATGACACCAATATGAAAATGTATTATCTGTAATCTTGAAACAAGGATGCTAGAGAAAGAGGACATTTATTTTAAAAAGTGCTGCGCAATCAATTTAGAATTATGAAAAACCTGCAGAAAACCACACATAATCTCAATTAGGGATTTAATCTCCATATGCATAAGCAGAGTGCATTGTACAATTTGTATCCATTATAAAAAAAGATTTAGATAAATTATGTATGTTATGTTCATCACCTATATACCTTTTGTAACTTTTGTTTTCTATTTTTTTCCCTATCAGATGGCCGATGCACAGCAGAAACAAATTGAACATGAGAAGAAAGCCCTCGAGCAGACATTCTTGACAGAAAAGGAGATGCTTTTAAAGAAGGAGAAGCTGATTGCAGATGAGAAAAAGAGGCTGGAGAGCCAGTATGAAGAGGAAGTCAAAAAGGCCCAAGCTTTAAAAGATGAACAAGAACGCCAGAAACGGCAGATGGAGGAGGAAAAGAAGAAACTCCATGCTACAATGGATGAGGCCCTCCATAAACAAAAAGAGGCTGAGCAAGAGATGCTCAACAAGCAAAAAGAATTGCAGGAAATGGAGAGGAAGAGACTAGAGCAGGAAAGGATTCTTGCAGAAGAGAACCAGAAATTGCGCGAGAAGCTGCAGCAGCTTGAAGAAGCACAAAAGAACCAAGTCCCTGACAAAGAGACCATCCATTTAACAACGAGTGTGACAACACGTACAGTTTACAATGGCCAAAATGCTGGTGATGCAGTAGAAAGTGTGGAAAAGAAACTAGATCCCTTGTCTTTTGATGGCATACGTGAGAAGGTACCTGCAAGCAGACTTCATGATGTTGGCCTTCTATCCAGCAAGGAATTTGACCAACTAAAAAAAGGCAAAACCACTGTTCAAGAGCTTGGTGAGACTGAAGCACTTAGAAGAACTCTTAAAGGAAAGAACGGCATTGCTGGTGTTTTGACCCCATCTAATGAAAAAATGTCAATCTACCAAGCATCAAAAGAGAAAAAGATTACTCCAGGCACAGCCATGATCCTGCTTGAAGCCCAAGCAGCCACGGGTTATATGTTAGACCCTATTAAGAATAAGAAACTGTCTGTTAATGAGGCTGTCAAGGAAGGCGTGATTGGCCCTGAACTGCACAACAAAATGCTTTTAGCTGAGAGGGCAGTCACTGGCTACAAAGATCCATACACTGGTGGGAAGATCTCTGTCTTTGAAGCTATGAAGAAAGGTCTGATAGAACATGATCACGCCATCAGAATCCTTGAGGCTCAGCTTGCAACTGGTGGCATCGTCGACCCTATCAATAGTCACCGCGTACCCAATAAAACAGCCTACAAACAAGGACAATATGATGCTGAAATGAACAACATTATGGAGAAACCTTCAGATGACACAAAGGGATACTTTGACCCAAGCACTCAGGAACCTTTGACATATGCTGAGTTGATGGCGAGATGCACCACTGACCCTGACACCAATCTGCTACTCCTGCCAATCACAGACAAAGCTGCTCAGTGCTCAAGTATATACACAGAGGAGGAGACCAAGGATGTGTTCAGCAAAACAACTGTGTCTGTGCCATTTGGACGTTTTAAGGGAAAGACTGTCACCATTTGGGAAATTATCAATTCCGAGTACTTCACTGACGACCAGAAGAAGGATCTTCTCCGTCAATACAAGACAGGAAAAATCACAATTGAAAAAATCATTAAGATTGTGATTACTGTAGCAGAGGACAAAGAGAAGAAGAATGAAATTACCTTTGATGGTCTGAGAGCACCAGTTCCTGCCACTGAACTCCTGGAATCCAAAGTCATTGATAAAGACCTCTACAACAAACTGCACAAGGGCAATAAGACCGTCAAAGAGGTATCTGAAATGGAGCCTGTCCACAAAGCATTGAAGGGTACAAACTGTATTGCAGGTGTAGTTATTGACTCATCCAAGGAGACAATGTCTTTCTATCAGGCTATGAAGAAGGACATGATGAGGGCAGAGCCTGCCTTGCATATGCTTGAAGCCCAAGCTGGCACAGGCTACGTGGTTGACCCTGTCAATAATCAGAAGCACACAGTTGATGAAGCTGTCAAAGCAGGTGTTGTTGGTCCTGAGCTGCATGAAAAACTCCTGTCTGCAGAGCGAGCTGTTACAGGTTACAAAGATCCTTATACTGGCAAGACTGTATCTTTGTTCCAAGCAATGAAAAAAGACCTCATACCTAAAGAACAAGGAATCCGACTGCTCGATGCCCAAATGGCCACTGGTGGCATCATTGATCCAGTAAAGAGCCATCACATTCCTCATGATGTGGCATGCAAGAGAAACTATTTTGATGATGAAATGAAAGAGATTCTTAACAATCCCACTGATGAAACAAAATGCTTCTATGACCCCAACACAAAAGAAAATGTCACATACTCAGAGCTCTTCAAGAGATGTGTCCCTGACAAGAAAACTGGTCTCCCTCTTCTGCCTCTTTCTGATGAAGCAATCCGTGCAAAGGAGGAACCAACATACACTGATGCCCAGACAAAAGAGGCCATGACTCAGGCAACTGTGGAGCTCGACTCTGGACCATTTAAGGGCAGGAAGATGACCATCTGGGACATCATGAACTCTGAATATCTCACTGAGGAACAAAGGCTTGACCTGCTCAGACAGTTTAGGTCAGGAAAGGTTACAATTGAAAAGATAATCAAGATCGTCATCACAATTGTAGATGAGAAAGAGGCCAAGAAACAAGAACAGTCCACCTTCAAGGGACTTAGAGCTCCTGTCCCAGCAAGTTCTCTGTATGATTCAAAAATCATCGACAAACCAACCTTTGACCTTCTTAAACAGGGCAAAACAACACCTAAACAAGTTAGTGAGAATCCCAATGTCAATAAGTACCTCCAGGGCTCTGATAGCATCGCTGGCATCTACCTGGAGCCAACCAAAGAGAAAGTAAGCATTTATCAGGCCATGAAGAAAAAGCTCCTCAGACACAACACAGGTCTTTCACTTCTTGAGGCCCAGACAGCCACTGGATTCCTTGTGGATCCAGTGAGAAACGAGTGCCTGACAGTAGATGAGGCAGTGAAGTCAGGTCTTGTTGGTCCAGAACTACATGAAAAACTTCTCTCTGCAGAAAAAGCCGTCACTGGCTATAAAGATCCATTCACAGGCAACAAAATCTCCCTCTTTGAAGCTTTGCAAAAAGATCTCATCCCGAAAGAGCATGCCATGCCACTGATAGAAGCACAGATGGTTAGTGGAGGAATTATTGACCCTGTAAACAGCCATCGTGTCCCAACTGATGTTGCATATCAGAAGAACATTTTCAGCAAAGACATGGCCAAGGCTCTATCTGAACCATCGGATGATAACAAGGCTTTCTCAGACCCAGAAACCGATGAGAATGCTACCTACAGACAGCTTAAAGACAAGTGCCACAGAGATCCAGAGACAGGCCTGTACATCCTTCCCCTCTCTAAGCCTCAGTCTCCAACTGTTGTGGAGAAGACATATCTCTACACAGAGGAACAAACACAGAGTGACCTAGCCAGCACCCAGCTTGACATTCCAATTGAGGGCCTTGCTGATAAACCGGTGAACCTCTGGGAAATCATGAACTCAAATTTGCTTCCAGAGCAAGAGAGGCAGAAGCTTATGGACGACTATCGCTCTGGTAAGATCACTAAAGAGCGGATGATCATTATTATTATTGAGATCATGGAGCAGAGAGAGATCATCAGAAATGATAGTCCACTGTCATACAAGACTATAAGGAGAAGGATAACTATTGAGGAGCTGTACAATGCACGCATCATTGACTTGGAGACATACAACCTTCTTAAACAGGGCAAGAGGGACATCCGTGACATAATGGAGATGACAGATGTGAAACAGTATCTCTATGGCACAGGCTGTGTTGCTGGGGTCTCAACAGACTCAAGCCCCAAGCTGAGCATATACCAAGCAATGAAGAGAGACTTTATTCAACCAGAACTAGCCCTCAGCCTTCTAGAAGCACAAGCCGCTACAGGATTCATTGTTGATCCACTTAAAAATGAAACGCTCACAGTTGATGAAGCTGTTCGTAAGGGTGTTGTCGGCCCTGAGATCCATGATAAACTTCTGTCAGCTGAGAGAGCAGTCACAGGGTACAAAGATCCTTACAGTGGTAAAGTCATATCTCTTTTCCAGGCTATGAAAAAGGATCTTGTTCCAGAGGATTATGCTTTGAAAATGTTAGAGGCACAAACTGCGACTGGTGGAATTATTGATCCTGAATTCCAGTTCCATCTGCCAGCAGACATAGCCATGCAAAGAGGTTACATCAACAAGGAAACCAATGAGAAGCTGACTGACAGTGTTAAAGGATTCACTGACCCTGTCACTGAGGAGGATGTGTCATATGCAGAGCTTCTCAAGAGATGCAAGTTAGATGGTGGATTGCGCCTACTCTCTCTGGGAGACAAGAGGCTGATGTTCAAGGGTCTGAGGAAACAGATCACAATGGAGGAGCTGCTCCGCTCACGAATTATTGACCAGGAGACTGTTGATAAACTGATTGGAGGTCTTATTACACTGGAGGAGGTCACCACTGAAGTATCGAGGTACCTTGAGGGCACGAGCTGTATTGCTGGTGTATTTTTAGAATCCACAAAAGAGCGTCTATCAATTTACCAGGCCATGAAGAAGAACATGATAAGGCCAGGCACAGCATTTGAACTTCTTGAGGCACAGGCAGCCACAGGATATGTCATTGATCCAATCAAAAACCTTAAACTGACTGTCAGTGAAGCAGTGAAAATGGGAATTGTAGGACCTGAATTCAAAGACAAGCTCCTCTCTGCTGAGCGTGCAGTGACAGGGTATAGAGATCCTTACACGGGCAAAACAATCTCTCTGTTCCAGGCCATGAAAAAGGGGCTTATCTTGAAAGATCATGGTATCCGTCTCCTGGAAGCCCAGATTGCCACTGGTGGAATCATTGACCCAGAGGAAAGTCACCGTCTGCCAGTTGAGGTGGCCTACAAACGTGGCTTCTTTGATGAGGAAATGAATGAGATCTTGACAGATCCATCTGATGACACCAAAGGCTTCTTTGATCCCAACACTGAGGAAAATCTAACCTACCTCCAGCTCATGGAGAGGTGCATTACTGATCCTGACACTGGCCTGGTGCTCCTGCTACTGAAAGAAAAGAAGCGGGAAAGGAAGACCTCCTCCAAATCCTCAGTTCGTAAACGCAGAGTAGTCATTGTAGACCCTGAGACTGGCAAAGAGATGACTGTGTATGAGGCCTACAGAAAGGGGCTAATTGACCACCAAACCTACCTGGAGCTTGCTGAGCAGGAGTGTGAATGGGAAGAGATCACAATGACGTCCTCTGATGGTACTGTCAAATCCATTATCATTGACAGGAGGTCAGGAAGACAGTATGATGTTGATGATGCACTTTCACGTGGCCTCATTGACCAGAAAGCCCTTGATACATACCGATCTGGAAACTTAGCTATCACAGAGTTTGCTGACATGCTTTCTGGAAACGTGGGAGGTTTTCGCTCACGCTCATCCTCTTTTGGTTCCACCACTGGTTCCACCTACTCTTCTCCCATGAGCCCCATACCCTCCATTAAAGCACCTGCAGTCATATGGAATGACCCAGCAGAGGAGATTTGCCCCATAGCAGGAATATTGGACATAGACACACTGGAGAAGGTGTCTATCACTGAGGCCATACACAGGAACCTTGTAGACAACATCACTGGCCAAAGATTATTGGAAGCTCAAGCCTGCACAGGTGGAATAATTGACCCCACAACTGGAGAGAGATTCACAGTTGCTGATGCTACAGAGAAAGGACTTGTGGATAAAATTATGGTTGATCGCCTTAACCTGGCTCAAAAAGCATACAAGGGATTTGAAGACCCCAGAACTAAAGAAAAGATGTCTGCCTCCCAGGCTCTTAAGAAAGGCTGGTTGTACTATGAGGCTGGGCAGCGTTTCCTTGAGGTCCAATATCTGACTGGTGGACTTATTGAGCCTGATGTGGAGGGCAGAGTGTCTCTAGATGAATCCATCAAGAAGGGCACAATTGATGCCCGCACTGCCCAGAAACTGAGAGATGCCGGTGCTTATTCTAAATATCTCACATGTCCAAAAACCAAACTGAAAATATCCTTCAAAGATGCCATGGACAAAAGCATGGTTGAGGAAGGAACTAGCTTGAGACTTCTGGAGGCCTCCTCACAATCCAGCAAAGGCCTCTACAGTCCCTACAATGTCAGTGGGCCTGGATCTGCCTATGGCTCCCGATCTGGTTCAAGAACCGGATCCCGATCAGGCTCCAGAAGAGGCAGCATTGATGCTGGCTTCAGCATGAGCTTCTCATCCTCCTCCTACACATCCTCTTCAACTGGCTACAGCCGCAGATTCTGATTAGATAGTTCTGTTCCTAACAGTGGCCCAAGTGTCTAAAAACCAACAATACTAATGCACTTTATAGTTGCATTTTTACAGGAAAAAATAGTTACAGTAACAAAGAAAATATAATTTATTTATTCTGCCCTGCATGTGCTCACATCAACAATTGACTAGGCTAATTGATTTTTTTCACATATAACAGATGTCTAAACATGTGCCTCATATATAGAGATATTACCAAACATTGCTAGATATATAAAATATTATTTTTCTTTAATACTAATTACCAGTCAGTTATATTTTTTAAAGCAAAGCAAGACATTTCTGCTGTTTTTTAAATGACTTTATAGTTTTCATTATACACTTGTTAAAAAGTTGTATAGTTGTGCTTTCTGAAACTAATATATACTGTATGTGTGTCAGAGATATTTTTCCAGTATTCCTTTGAAATTCAAGGATATTTGTCTATTTTGTTATCTTTTTTGACAGTCCTACTTGATGAGATACTGTATGACAACTTAGTTTTAGTGTTTTTAACAGATTCTAAAATACATAGATGCCTTCACATTTCTGAATATTTGTATAGAGTATGGACATATTTTGTGTTGTGATTTTTTTTTTTTTTGTGAAATGCTGCCTGGGTAACTAAATAATACACCCAGCAAGAATACACCTGTGAGGCACTACAAAATGAGACACTACAACAGTATAACACTGAAAAGACATGCCAGAATTAAAATTATGCAGACCATTCTGAAACCAGTTTCACATCTCTCATTATTTTGTACTTACGCCCATTTATATTTAGTGGTCTTGCATCCTTTGGGTTCATTACACCATTGTTTTACACACTCCAAGTTTTAGATTCTTTATGTTCACCATCAGTCAAGTGTTCCTGGTTAATCCCAAGATGATGTCAGACTTGACCCTGCTCTGCCATACTGACCTGCGTCCTGTTATTTTGGTTCTTGTAAGTTCAAATGTTTGTATTTGTTTATTTATTTTTCCTTTTGTTTTTTGTTGTTGTCTGATTTCTTATGTTGATTTTGATAACATCTCATAGCCTAGATATGCCATCAATTTATATCATTTTTTCACTGCCCCACACACTACCATGGTGATATCACTAGTGAACTATTTCTATTCAAAATCCTCATTACTGCTGATTGACAATTTTTATTCTCTTGTTTTTCACAGTTGCCTCAGCCCCCCAGAATCCAACATATGAGCACAGATACTCAGTTGGACGGAGCATACGATCCCCTCAACTTGGATGGGTTTGTGAGTCCATGTCATCCTCACCCAGTTACACAGGTACAGTGTATAACTGTTTTTGCAAACACCATGTCATTATCATTTCATTTGCAAAAGATGGAGCTACACTTCATCAAGATTTGTTTTGCAGTTTTTTTTTAAGTTGTATTTTTTCTCGCTGCATGGTTTGGTTCATTTTGATTTTAATTCATAGTTATTTTCTTTCATTTCTAGATCTGCCATTGAGTATGCCCTTTCTTCCATTGCACATCACATTTGAAGAAAGCTGAGGCTGAGTCAACCTGACATCATCTCGGGATGCCTTTCTAGGAACACTCTTTATTCATGACCTTTTTTTATATATTTATTACTTGAATGATAATAGTAATATTTATGTTGTCATATCCTGATTTTTTAGACAACGCTCCCAAAGCAAACACATCTGCATGTGTCGTCCTTCATTTAAATTGGGATTAATTGTAGTAGTAGAGCAGTACATCTTTATTTAGCTACTCTAAAGTCCACTGGTATATTTTTGTATTATGTCTCTGTAAATTCAGTCCTACCAAAGTGCTAAAAAAGATATATTTGGACAATTGACATGTTTGATACAATACCACATTGCATGAATGTATGTATTATATCAAATTAACTCATTTCAGTTGACATTTTGCAAGCAGAAAGTTTGATGCTTTATTTTGCTTATAGTTATTTTTCTGCAGCAAGTATTTCTGTTATGTATCTCTAAAGTGTTTTACCTCTGTAAATCTTTTTATTTTCGTTTTCATCAAGTTTTTGATATATCATGAATTTGCCTTGCATGTTTTACTAACCTTACAAAGGATGATTTAGGGGACAATGTTAATGTAAAATAAAGACAACTGCACATGTAGCTGTGCTGATTTTAATTTTAGCAATATACCAATTCACAAACTAACTGGTTCGTTTTGCATATGAGGCAGATTTTGCTTTTAATGATGTGGTGAGTGGATTTTGTTGTATGAACATTAACACAATGTTGTAAATAAATATGCTCTGAAGAGGCCCTCTTGTCATTCATACATCAGTATCCATGCATCTGAAGCTATTTTTAGAGTTGAACATGTTTTTCAGTGCTGCTGTCTTAAAGGTCCAGTGTCTAAAATTTAAGGAGATTTAATGTCATCTAGCAGGGTAGCTTCTCCCAGTTAGAATTCCTTCAGTGTTCATTGATCAGAAGGCTTTTACCAGGAGCAGAATTATCCGCAGAGGTCTCTTCCTCTAAAACAAACAGAACAGGTGATTAAAACCAGTGAAAACACTCAATAATGCAGTTTCAAGTTAGAAGAGAAAAAGGTTAGCGTACTAGCAGGTGCTAAGCTAACGGCCTGTTTTTGACATGCCAAAAAGCATAGGAGAAACACTGATTTGTAACATGATGAAACTGCAAATATTTAGGCTTCTGGTAAAAACCCTGTGAATGCCTGGATCAGAAATAAGGTGCTCACTCATTTAGTTATCAGAGAAACAGACAGCATACAGAACAGGCATGGGGCAAGCGGTCTGTCTGCAACATGCCAAAAAGCATAGGGGAAACACTGATTTGTGACATAAGATCCAGACATTCTGGAGGTTTTATCCGCAGGGGTTGACCTGGTGATTTAAACCGGGAAAAAAAAACAACAACAACTAAATCTGTGTTTTCCTGCTTGTCAAGCAGAGGCCTCTAACTATGGAGGCCAAAGCAAAAACGTGGATAGCCCTATCTAGAGCCCATGATTGATTTATCTTTTCTGGGCAACTGTAGAAACATGGCAGTGCAACATGGTGATCTCTAAAGGACTCATTTCCTATGTAATTAAGGTAACAAAAACACAACAATTTGTATTTTCAGGTGATTATACACCAAAGAAAACATACTTATTGTATTATATTCAATTTTAGCCAATATATCTGCCCAAATCCTACACACTGGACCTTTAACTTGCATAGGAAAACTAATAGCACCCCAGAAAATCAATCTTCATCAGGACTTTAAATATTAATACCTATTTTTCATCCCTCCCTGTTAAAGCACAGCAATGTTAGAGCACAACAGCTGTATAGTAGCGGCTAGGTCTTTATAGTATGTTAATACATGAGAAATATAACAAAAGTGATAGCTTACACACTTATATACTAGCTTACATATTTTATGAAAGTGATAATGAGTGGCTATAAGCTGCAAGCTGCAAGAATATTAATATTAATATTATGTGAGGTCTCTCTTGATGAAACACTGTAATGTCAACCCAGTGCAATCTCTGCCATATAAATCTGCCTTCTGGGAAAAAAACAGCAGTTGACCACATGAGGGCAGTGTTACTCTGACCTACTTTGATCTCCAAGGAAGCAAGTGACCTGGATGAAACATAGCTAGTCCAACATCTGCTTTACAAGTGAACATGAGATGAACAAACTGAGGTCTGTGTTTACTACGGTATAATGATTAGCTATTTGTCAGATTAATGAGGGACTGACTTGGTTTTTGAAGGCTGATGATTTTTCACTACTACCTATATAATACCTCTTTCATCTCTCCACAAATTGGCACATTTTCCCCCTGAATGTGTTCTGATTAGGGTGTTAAAGACCTAAATCGCCATTAGATCATCATTAGATATCACCTGTCCTTTGGACAGTACTGGCATTCATGTGGAGTTACACCCCACTCCTTCATAACAGATGCAAACATATTTTGCTCTATGTGCCAACATCAGCCACTGAATTTGATGGAGGAGCCTGCCAACAGAAGAAACGGGGCATTCACCTCTCAGAATTCTTCACTCAGCTCCCTTGACTACTCTGATCTGACCCTTTCCCTCCCAGCTCTCCCTGCATCAGATGCTGGGGACAGGGAGGTAAGACTGCAGAAAATCAACATATCCTGTATACAGAAATGAACTGGTGAATGAACACTCAGATCAAACAGCTGGAAATGCTCTAAAAGTAAGCAAAGCACAACAACAAGGATCATTTTGTATACTTTCTTTCCAATGCAGGATAAAGGAAGTTCTGTCTTTGGGCCACCAACACCTACATCACAGGATCAGAGATATGGGTATGCTAATGTATAACATTGCCATTTATTCTTGTCACAATAGGTAACTTGCATCCTTGATAAACTGTAAAACATCTGTTCAACTTCACACCCAACCTTAATGAAATACCAAACATAAAGGGCACCTGGAGAGCACAGACATCTGCCAAAGTCTATATTTCAACCTTCTATGATATGGAAATTTGCAAGTTCAACCACTATATATGTCTGGATGTATTTCAAAAATTATTGGAATCAGGGGATGGAAGATCAGAGTTACAATCACAAGAGTCCACAATCACAAACTTCATGGTCAATATTATTGCCTGTTGTCAGAAAGTTTGAACATTTTTCCTGAATGTCAGACAATTCACACTTAGATCTGTTTGTGTCCAGTGTGAATCTCACGACCTTAGCTAAAGTGAATAATAATTTGTGTATCTGCCACGTGATTTGGATCCACTACAAAATGTTGTGGGTTTTTTACTTGGCCCATGCTACACCCTTCCACCAAGTGCCATGAAAATCAGGCCTGTAGTTTTTCCATAATCCTGTCGATAAACAAACAGAACTGAACTGGACCAAACACATAAGGAGGAATTTTAGTTTAGAGCCAATAAGCACTAACTGATCAACATCACACAAGTCGATAGTTTTGAATGTAACCTTTTTTATAGTTGAAGCAAACAATGTGATCCAATTAAGACCTGCTTGACTGAGAGTGGCCACCAACAGTCACATTAAAAGAAATACTCAGCCCGTAACGACAGTTGCTCAATTGTATCAGCTTTGTAGAGCGGTGCGTCTGCAACTGCCAGCAGCACAGGGACAGAACTGCGAATTGTGAAGTGAGCACACAGTGTAAAACATCTAATTGAAACATACTGAAACAAGAAAACTACAGTTCCAGCCCAGCGGACAAAGAGACAGAGAGCAAATGCCTCCCTAATGAGATATTTTTCTAAGCCCTGGTCATATTATCCTTTGGTAAGAATTATAATTCTTGAAGGCTTTGTTTCACCTCTTCCTGCTGAAGTACAGGTCATGGCTTTCCTTTGTGCCTGCTTTCCCAATTTCCTGCTTCCTGTCATTACAAGCCTTCAAATTTGAAATAGACATTTGCACTGAGAGTCCAGAGTTATTCAACAAATGCACTGTATCACTATGAATGCAGTGTGAATAATAACATAGTGCTTCATGCTGCTCATGATATGACACAACAAAGCAAAAGCTTGAGACAGCAGAAAATATGATAATGTACATCACTACCAATCTATCTCTATTACCAGATTAATAATAACCTGAATACCATGTTCGGCTTGATTTGTTTGTCTGATATGTGTAGTGCATTTGTTTAAGATATTTGATTGTAAAATATGATCGGTATAACTCCTTATATTTTGTTTTGCTTCTCTCTGTTTTAGGAGGGACCTGGAGGACTTGAGTCAATGGCAGTGTGAGTTCAGGGGTCAGATCATAGCACTGAGACAGTGGCTGAAGAGTATGGAGATGAGGCTGCTCCCTCTGGACCCCAGGGTTAGTTGGGTTTATCGTCTGTCTGCCTTCTGTTCTCTCTCTACCTTTCACTCAGCCTTTTCACCACCTGAGGTCACAACAGTGTCTTACTTTTTTTTTGGGCCACCATCAAATTTCAAGTCACTGAGTATTAAAAGGCATTGGACACTTCACACTGTACATCCTGCCAAGCTAGTCCTCGTGAAAAGAACTCCATCAGTCATGTCTCAGCTCTTTGTCTCAGCTCTTTGTCTCTCTCCCTCTCATTGTGTGTGTCCATCAACTACAGTTGTTCGAAGGCTACAAAGACACTTCTGGGGCCCTGTGTTCCCATCACACTGGGAAACAATGCAACAACATTGCTTTATCATCAACACTGCAAACTGCACAACACTGCAAAACAGCGTGTGTCTCTGTACTTAGGCACAGCAGAGCTTTTTCAGCTGAATGCTAAGGTCAGCATGCTAACATTTTCCCAGTGACAATTCTAACATGCTGATGCTAAGCAGGTGATAGTTTACTATGATCACCATTTTAGTTTAGCATGTTAGCATGCTAATGTTTTCTAATTAGCATTAAACAAAAAGCACAGCTGATGCTGATAAGAATTACACAAGTTTTGCAGTTATTTTATCATAAGCTAGGCTATTTGGGAAAAATATTTTGACTTTTAGATGGTGCTATAAGAGAAGTTTATGTTCTGCAGAACATAAACTTCATGGTGATATAGCTGTTTCAGACATTGTACTCAAAACAGCAAATGTAAACCTCATGGTGGCACTTTGTGAAAAGCCAGGAATCATCAAAATCTGTGGGCTTCATCCTCTAGTGACCATCAAAATGACCACCAAATTTAAAGATAAGTCATCCAATAGTTGTTGAGATAGCCTATTCCCAGTGGACCCAGAAGGAGCACAGTGGTCCCCTCTGAGGTGGGCAGTGAACCAACAGACTGATACAGGGTCTAAAGGCCTTTTTAAATTATTCTAGAAGATACAAGGACTCTGAATTTTTAAGTAAGAGAAAAGAATTGCTGTACCAAATGTTAGTTAAAATGTAATTGCGTGGGTAGCGAGGAATCGAGTAAGGAACATTACTCAGTCAGTGAGTTGTGTTTGACTTCATTCATATGGTGCGGGGCAAGCATGCGTAACAAATGTCTAAGAATCCATGATCATGGAGAAAAATGCTGTCTAATGTTTAATCTTTGATGCAATTAACTGTACCTGTGAAGCAATTACTGCATCTATCAATATGCTTACTAAACACAATAACTTGAATTTTGGTTTATATTGTTTTCTGATGTTTTTCTTACATTATATTTTATTTTCATTCAATTTCCCCCATGACGCATCCTGACTCTATACCATCCTTTTGCATTACCTACTGCAGCATGTTACTTTCCCTGTGGAGATAAATGCAGATTGATCTTATCTCATTTTAACAGTAAAACTGGTACCTACACAGAATATCTGGGAATATGTTGATAAAAGAGCAAAGACCAAAATGGACCATTGAGTCATGCTAGTCATAATACTAACACTCAAGTCAATTGAGCATTAAGAAAAAGAGGAAAGGGATTGTGGAGGTCTTTCAAAGTCCGACATACTCGGACGGATACTGAGGTGGTGGTCCACTCCTGCAGGGAGACTTCTTTAGGCCACAGGGGGACAGACGGGCTGGGGATTCAGGCTCCATTGTGCCTGGCCTGGACAGCCAGGCTAGAGGAGTGCTTGGCACTGGAGGCCCTTTGTACACATGAGCACACATGCTGAAAAGACATTAGACTCAGATGGGAGGAAGGGGCAAGGGGGCAGAATAAAAGAAAAGCAGGATCTTTACGGTAAGAGCACTCAGATTTGACTATGGAGGCATTTATTGAACACCAACTGTAGATTTTGTCACACAACCGTTTATACCAATATTTGAACAAAGATTTGTCAGTCAAAGCTCGAGCCTGAAATTGTGTTACCATGAAAAAAGGGGTTAATCTCTAGGCAATTTTAAAATGGGCCAAGTACTTGTTGAATGGCTTAAGGTTCACTGACAAAGGAAGAACTTTAAAATAGTAAACATATGCAGTGGTGGAATCAAACGGAGTACTTAAGTAGGGTACTATTTTGAGGTACTTGCATCAATGCATCAATAATTATAGTCCAATAATATATAATTCTGAAAGGTGCCATTTTGCTTAATGTTCACTTGTGCTTTTGGTACTCTACGTATATTTTAATACAAATACCTATCTATTTTTACTTCAATAAAATGTCAAATGCAAAAGATTTACTCATAACAGAGTATCTCTACACCGTGGTATGAATACTTTCACTCAAGTAGAAGCACTTTTTTCACCACGGCACATATGCATATGTAGTCACAGCAGGTCAGCTGGTTTGCTACCAAGCTAATCTTAGCACTATTATTGCTAATGTCAGCTGCCTATTCTCGCCTGGCCTCTAATTTTTTTGATCACTAAAATTGGTTTTGTTTGGGTTCCTCCCATCAGGTCCAACTCTACCATTCAGATTCTATCTATCTTGAAAGCAACTCTGTCTGTGAGAGATGTTAACATCACTAAAAGTCTGATTTTGCTGATCAAACATTGCCAATTCATACAATGGAACAACGAAACAGAAACATTTGTGTCTTATCATGTTGGGCATTGTTCATAAACTTGAACAAATTAATTCAGCATGTATAATATTTTCATAGAGTTCAATCTATTGCACAGTACTGACTGATAGCCACTCTAGCTCAAAACATTGACATGTGTAGCGAGATGGTGAAGTAATAATTTATTTAAATATCCTTAGTGAAGGGTGACTGCACCGTCTTCAATGAGCTGTGAATCAGCGACACAAAAGGATCAAGAGTGTTTGATGTTTTTATTGTTATAGTAAAAACTGGTTTTGGTTGATTTAGTTATATGGTCCATTGAAGTAGACGTGTTCTATTGTCCTGACTGAGTGTTTGAGCCATTAATTGATTGTATAGTTAAAGAAGGGCCAAGAGACAAAATACGATCTGTGTTTGAACCTGTATGACCTTTGGAGAAACCATCTCGGGAAGAGACAACATTCTTCAGCAGCGGATGTTGTTAGTTAAAAATTCTTTTTCATGTTACATTTTGTCACAGTTTGAATAAAGCCACTGTTTCCCTGGGGACTAACATGCACGATGCACAGGCATGTCCTATCAAGTCATGAAAGCTCAAACACTTTGGAGAGCTTTGGTCTGACCCCCAGTGAGACTGTGTGAAATAAGGGGGTGTCTTTCTATCTCTACCATGCCTTTATCATACTGCATCCGACCACAGACCTTTGTCATGGTAATGCTGTTAGTCTGCTGCACTGCTGTTTGCAGTCTGGGCCTGAGGGACTCGTTAGTTAGCTGCATGAATGAGGACATCCCACAGCAGCCCCCCATATACAGACCCTTCTACAATACACAGGAGAGAGACACACACCTGCTCCTTAACACAAGGCATGCACTGGCACATCTTAAACTGTTTTTCCAATCAACACTGGGATGCATATGAGCCTCAGACTGGAGGTTGTCAGGCATGAATATAATCAGCATTTCAAATGGTAATGCCATTCAGTTTCATACCTCATGGACCAGTTAAGTCTAAATATGAAAAGGATTATTAATAGACCAATAACCCACTTAACAAATCACTACAAATCTTTGAAGTTAGCCTATACATTTAAGAATACACTACACTTGATATTTAATGTGATATAACAGTGACAATTCCAAAGCTCATTCAACATAGCTGCTCCGGAGCTTTCAATCCTATCACATGATCTTCCTCGACAGTTGGAGTTGCCCAGATGTCGTGGAATTGTAGATACTGAAATGTTCTGTCCTCTTATTCTACTTACTGTAGAATCAAAAGTGTGTGAAACAATCAAAAGCTCCAAAGGAGCTACTTAACAGACCTTGTAGTAACATTTCTTCGTCAGTGACTATTCTCCAGGTCAAACATGAGCTATTAATCTCAATGTTGTGGATAAAATATCTTTGGATTAATACCTAACAGCTGACAAAATTTCATTTGGTCACTGTGCCCCTTAAATTATTAGAGGGAGGTCATAAAACTGTCTGGAACCTTTAGTACATCCTTGATTTAACTGATGACTTCCACAAATGTCCATTTAATTAATAAGATATAAAATATCAACATTAGATTGTGGCAAATGCTCATACTTTGAAGTACTAAATAATGGAAACGACATGCAATATAATTCATATCAAGAAGTACATCATGGAAAACTCTCCAGACCAGCAACTTCCAACCAAAGGTACTTGTATCCCAGTGGGTAACTTCCATCTTTACCATGAGGTAAATAGAGAGGGTGTTGAGCAGCTCATTTAAGAGAAAAACTATATACATATACAATTTGGTAAACAATATATATATATACATATCCATATATTAGTATTGAGGAAGAAAATAAACATGATTCCAAATTGGACAAGACTCGTCTGTACTATGATCACAACTGATACACTACCATCTACAATGAGCCATCTACACAAGACACTTTTCCCAAAATCAGGGACAGTTGTAACACATTAACACCACATGTTGCATTTGAAAGTGTGTAAAAACTAGTTAAAAAGTGAGCACAGTCAAAACAGATTGCTAAAAGTAATGAAGCAAATGGTCCGATGTCTACCTTTTGCCTCCTCAAGAGGTAGTAACACAAATGCATCCTTGACCAGAAACAATTCCAGGATCACTATGTCTTTAATAGTGTAACAATATCTACTTGTATTACTAAATGTGTTACCTGACACACAATTTAGGATACTTCATATAAAATGAATTGTGTTGAATAGCATCTACTTATGAATTCATCTGCAGTGAACACATTTGAAACATCATGGCTGATGTCGAAGGGGTACGTCAGACAACAGGGGTACATCAGACAACAAAGGTCCAGGATAATGTCAGTAATAAAGTCAGTTTATTCCAGTCATGAGAGGCTGTAGTCATGAGCATGGAATTCTTAAACATCCGAGCAAGAGTGACATTTGAGTGTCTTTAAATACCAATTTTGAATCTTCTTTTTACACTGTCTTGGAACATTACAACACTGACAGGTCAGGATGACATCTCTTCACTGTGACAGTCAGGTTGAGGTCAAAAGTTCCTCTTTTTGCTTCCCGGCCCCCCTGCTGGTGAGGCTCTTTTGGATAAAGGCTCTCTGTGTCTTAAAGGTCTCTGGTTTCCCTGGGCCTGTGGCAGATGCTGAATCCCAAATACGCCGTGTACACACAACTTACAAACAGGCCCAGGAAGAGGGGTGAGAGATCACAGCCTATTATCCTCTCCTCTCTGTTTCTGACAGCCAGCAAACAGCATCCCTACTCTCTGGTGCCATCATAACCTTTAGGGAAGAAGGGGGCTTGTTTTCATTGCTATGAATCAACGGAGGATGCTTAGATGGCGATAAACCTGTTTATTTTACAGACTCAAGTTGAGATTAAATGTTACACCCAGTTGACTGTTGTTCTCTAGCATGGCGTGTCAAATTGATTTTCATCTTATAGCACTTCAGGTTATCTCTCCCATAAGAGATTTTTTGATTCACACACTTTATCAGGTTTAATGGCAACGTGGGGCCTCTTGCTTTATTGCCCATGCCTTCCTGTGCTCAATGTAAAATGTGGACTTATGGCTGTAAATCCTGTCTTCCTGGGAGCAGTTGACTCAAACACAGAGCTGATGATAAGTTGAGCTCCTCTATCCCCAAGTGGCTAAACCCTCGTCTCACACATGACTGTGTTTTCCAGCATCCGCGCAGCCCAGCAGTGCCCGGGAAACCCAGTAGGGAAGCCCATCAGCCTTTCATCCACTTTTCTTTGAAGCAACCTCTTTCTGTGATAAATGACAGTGTGCATGCTGAATGGTGCTTCTGGTTTGACCCTTAAAAGGGACCCCCTCTTTTTTTTCATTTCTCATGAAGAGGGCTAATTACCATTAGAT
>JAPZEB010000025.1:21983329-21995352 GCA_029783705.1 Chaetodon striatus | reverse complement strand
AATTACCATGTTCTGTAGATGAGCCATTGAGGTCTTATTTAATTTGAAGGCAGCAGAGAGGTTGAGATAGCAGAGGAGGGTGGAAACGAGCCTGTAAAATTAATCTTTTTTTTTCTCAGGTCCTTTGGCACATGGGATCTGCGATCAAATTTGGGCTCCCATTGGAAGCTAATTTGGAATTATATTAATTTGGAAACTCATCTCCCAACCCGTGTCCACTCCATTATCACATGCATTTTGTAGGGATAATTGGGGCTGCTGACGGAAAGATGAGCTTCCTTTCTTGCCACCAGCAGCAGCTTATTGCATCACTGCATAGCTGAGCTTGCCAGCTGCTCTTTAACCACATCAGCTCTTGTCTTTTTAAGAACTGTGTGCAGGCTCTATATGCACCCAGCGTGAAATGGAGAGGAGAGATTTTTGGCAAAATCATTTAATTAGTACAGAGGGGGCTGGACGATGCTGAAAGCGGGGATCAGGTGTCATGGTTTGAAAACAATGTCTTCCTGGAAAAGTGGTGCCTCATCACTGCCAGCTCCTTTCAGATAAAGAAAGGGGGGACGGGGAATGTGAGCCTTACTTGTTCATTAAGTTCAAAGACACTGGTTCTCCAAGTGACCCAGAGAAACAGCTATGTGTGAGTTTGTGCTTTGTTTTAACAGTTGTTCTGTCTGAGCTGTGTGTTGTCAGCTAACAATGCTCATAATTTATAGTTTTTGTATGACTGTACATCTCCAACATTAAAATAATACAGGGTCTTTTTTGTGGTATAACTAAGGAGAGGCTGGGAATTCTTGCATCAGCACTGAAGTACTCAGGGGTTAAATAACTTGACCCCACAGGGGTCATTCTTTTCACTTCACTCTCTCTCTCTCTCATCGGCCACAGTGACAGGCATTTTCAGTTGTCTTTTTTCTTTGCCATTGTTTTTAGCACTATTTGCATAAAGTCTGGAGGAGGGTGGGGGGGTCAGAAATGGGACAGTAATGTGAAGGGGCTGGGGATAGCTCTGAAAACCTGAAGCAGCTGCCAAAGCAGAATTAACAGCCTATTTTTGCCACCACCAGCATCTTCTGTGCTCATTCACAAGGTTCCAAATACTACTGAATAAATGGCTAAGTGGACAATAAGATGATAGATTGAATAGAACTGCACTAGGAATTATTTTTAGATTTCAGTAGTTTTCTCAAATTACTAATGTTATAAATTAAACTGGCGGAAAACACTCACATGTAAATATTCTAAACTTAACCTTCACCGATCATAGTTAAGCCTCATCATATCCACCTTCATCAGGCTAAGAAAAAGTGCAATTTCCTATTGTCAGGTTATGTGAGTTTTAGCAACATTATTAGCAGGTTCTAGGGTCAACAAAGTTGGTCAACCACTTCAGTCCAGACTAAAATGTCTAAATAACCACTGAATGGATTTTCATGAAATGTTTTACATGCAATTAATGGTCCCCAGAGGTTGACTACTACTTTGCTACAGATTTTTAAGCTCCATAAAGTGAATATTCCAATAAGTTTTTACCTAATTTTGCCTACACTTAATTTTTTTGAATACCTTGATTTATGATCTAATACTGTAACCCACAAAACTAATGACATTCCCACCAGGTATACGTTATGTTTGATGTTGTTAGCATGTTCACCTAGGGCTAAACGAAGATGCTGAACATAGCAAACGTCATTGCCAAAGGTCTGCATGTTGGCATTTAGCTCATATCACCACTGTGTCTATTAACAGTCTCACAGGGTCACTGGCATGGCTGTAGATTTTTTTTATTGTTAAGTGCCAGCCTTCAAAATTAAGTTTAGCCTTATAACTAGCACAACAGTAAAATGACTATATTTATTTGAACCACTGCTTGTGTTTAACTTGGAAAAGCACGAGCCCTGCATGAAGCTCCTGCAGAATACTTCACTGTGTTAATGGAGCTACATCATAATCCTGTGGCACAGACCAAATAAATCAGGACTCTGCACACATATCATGCTGAATAAACCAGGTTTACATTGACAGCTCCAAAGACATTTCCCCTCACATGTAACACAGAAGGCACTTTAAACTGGAGCGAGTGGTATTGATTTTATGATATTTTATGAGGTGATATATGAACTTGCACTGTGGAATGCAAGCAGAAAGACACATGAATGTTTCTCCTACTCGTAGAAGATACTGCCATTTCTGACTTCACTGGCTGAGAGATCAAATACAGGCAAATTATGTTTTATGTAAAAGATACAGCATAAAAATGTGAGTTCAATGTGATTGCTTACTGAAGGTTTGTTTTCCCTCAGATGCGTTCTCCTTTAACTAATCCCAGCATGCAATAAGTGTCTTTGTGGATTAGGGTGGGGGCTCAGTGGCGGGTATCTGCATGCATGCATGCGTGTGTTTGTGTGCGTATGTCTATTGCGAGACTTTGTGAGAGAGACTGTGTGGGTGTGTGTACTGTACATGCATGCACGCATTTGGTGGATCAGTCGATTGGTTGATTATTTGGTTGGCTGGAGAAAGACAGAAGGAAAGGACTGAAGAGAGCAGGATTTGGGGCATAAACTCTCTTTGTGAGACAGTCACCTGTACGCACGCATCTATTAGGTTTTAGTGCACCTGCAAACGACATCATTTCCATGAAGATATTTCTGGTGTATTAAACTAGTGTAATCCCATATCACATATCTCAACAAACACCTGGCATATATTTAACAGAATAAGTTCATATAGTTCAAACACCAAAAAAATGTGAGTGACTGTTGCTGTCATGGTGTTTGCATACAGTATGTGTGGGGTTCTGCATTTCTAGGGCAAATATTGTGACTTATTGAAATAGGGCATGATAGAATTCCACCATAGGGGTCCTTCCTTTGCTTTCCCATGCCAAAAGCAGAGAAAAGACTCTGTATTATCTTCCCATTGCTCTCTATTTTTGTGTGTGTGTGTGTTTGCTTCCAGCCTCTTTGTTTATGGGCCGGGGTTGCAATGGCTGGAACTGAGTTGAAAAGTAATCTGAGATGTTTTACAGTAATTAGTCGTCTTTGTTGCTGCTGTGGAGACTGCTGCACTGACTCTGAATGGGGAAGAGGGGACTGCAAGGGGGTTGGGGGTGAATGTGTGAGTGGGTGGGTAGCAAGGGTGGGTGTGGGTCCCTTCTTTTGTAGCCTGCACTTCTCTCCCTCGCCATCGAGAGAGGGAATGGACTGAGGCAGCTGTCACTTAACATGTGAATGTTCCGAGGGCGGCCCAGGGGTCTTTAGAAAACTCTCCTTTTTTTGCCCCCCACCCATCCCATTTTTCAAGCAAAAGCAGCATGGAGTTTCTGAGCCACAGTCAGACCCAGAGGAGGGGCTTTGTTGGATGAGAAGGGAGAGAGAGTGGGAGAAAAAAAAAAGCTTGGGGTAGGTAAAGGGGGCACTTTGCCGCCTAGCTGCCTGGTACAGGAGCAACCTGAGCAGCAGCAGCAGCAGCAGCGCTGGTGAGAATGCCACCGCCTTGCCGTTACATGGAACTGGCTCAATCTGACCTCCATGTGAAAACTGCTTTTGGCTGGGAACTGTGGGAGTTCAACTGAGCCGTTGGAATACATTGTCTCCATCTGGGTGCACTATCCCATCGGTGGCGTTAACAAGGAAGGAATTCCTCTATCACAGCTCCCACAACAAAGAAGAAAGGGAGAGGAGCAGAGCTGGTGGGAGGAGAAGTGAAGTGAGGGGAGGGGAGGGGTGCACTGTGAGGGGAGAGGAGGACATTGTTTGCCTGTGACTGTGGGCAACGGAAAAGCATGAGTTATCAGGGCATGTGTGAGTGTGTTTAGAAAGTGTGTTTGTATGTGGGCATGTGTGAATGAGTGGACTTGATTGAGGGTGTGTTGGAGGGAGAATGTATGTGTGTGTGAGGAGTGTTCATGTTTGGGATGGTGGAGCTGGGAGGCCGTTCAAAGGATGCTCAAACAAAGCTGGATTTTTTTTCCTTTCTCTCCTTTTTGAATGGTGATTGAGGACTGGCTGGATTCCTTTACTCATGCTGTTTGGCTCAACTGTGCTTCTGGGTAAGTGTGGTTCACGTAAGCTTCAAACCGCCAAAACTGCCAGTAGCGTAGGTTTGGCTTAGAGAGAGTTTGGTTTTGGACTTTGTGATTAAGGAAGCCATGTGACAGTGACGGAGTTGTGACTGGGGGATTTTTCTTCATTTACTCTAACCAAATGAAAAATGCAAGTGCAGCAGTGATAAAATATTCCGGTAGAGACAACATCAGTGTGAATGGATCATTCTGATGTAAGTATATTTTATTTAGCTCAGCAGTTTGCCCTTTTTATAAACTGTCTCTTAGCTGCTTGGATTTCTTGAAAGGGTTCAGAATTTAACACACCTCAGTGGACATGGCCATTTCTAATAACTATTCATTTTACCAAAGCCATGTGGATATCAGATTTGATACAGTAGCTTTGTGTTGCATGTTCAGAAGGCTGTCTTTGAGATGAACGTGTGACCTTGTACAATATCCACCCTAAAATGTTATGAGTCTCATGGGTGAATGAGCAGCTGCCATCCTTGATTAGGGACCACTACCATGATTACTACTTCAGGACCTCCCTTAACAGAGACAGACACACAGCAGTGACACGATATTATGGCGCTCTACTGTTGTGATTGATGATTATTGTTTTGCTGCTAATTACAAACCCACTCATATGATACCTCTTGTATGATGAAAATGGTTAAATTGATGCAATATACAAGCTGCATATTAGATTTTTTTTCACAGCACTCTGATATGTGAGGCTTTGCTCAAATTATTTGAATACATACACGTCTCCCATTTTGAGATTTAGATAAGAACTAAACATGAAATATAAAACCACAGTATTTGCAAACAATAATATAAAGATTTTTTTTTTTCATATTTTGATTGCATGAAGAAGTCGCCATACTGTGGATGTAATCGAATTCATCAGGAAATGGACTGCAGTCATGTATCATAAATCACTGTTGAGAGCAGAGAAAGGGCTGGTCTGAATTAAGGGCCATTTTAAAATAGGTTAAGTAATGGGATGGGTAGGTCATTCGCAATATGAGTTAAAAGGTGGAGAGGTTCTCTGGTTCCCTGGTTCTCCTTCTAGTATCATTATGCTAGTAAGTGAGAGGTGCATATCAGATACAGGCTTGAGGCATTTTGAGAGGGTTTCCCTGGTTAGCTTTGATTGTAGAATAATGTAGGTCATGTCATGGTATTTTCATTATGGGGCTACAAAACGATTAAAATGCCCAAAAAATAGGTTGTATATCAGCGTCCCAGTGACCCAGTTTAGTAGACATAATAAAACAATATGTTTGCATATTTATTTTTTATAACATATTCCTGGCAGTGTGTCATATGTGCCCTCTTTGAGACTACTCAGCATATCCTCACATGCATTTGCTATGAGATCACTGTAGTGGCAACTGTGTAATTTAGCAAACGACCACACATGCGCTGCAGTAACCAGACCCGGCACACCCTCTCTCTTGAATTGTTAACCCATACGAACACGGCCACAGACACTCTCTCTGCCCTCCTCAGGAGACCGCTGGGCAGTGATCTGAGCTAACTGGGTAATCATTGATCTTGAGGCTGAGGCTTTGTCTGGGCACCACTCTCTGATCTGACTGTGTACTCCCCTGTGGACCCACTGACTACATCATCTGCTCTGCAGAGACATACATGATGTTGGTAATTACTGGCCTAATGCACATGGAGCCATCATATCAAAGTAGGTCATTTTTAGATTCTCATTTCGTTAAAAGCCGTGATAAATCTTCATTTTAATTAGTTTCATGTTTGGGTGACACACAAATGAGTTTTGATTCATATATAAGGTGGATATTGACATTGCAATGCGAAGTTCTCCCTGGCTACAGACTGTCTTTGTGTCTAACCTCTGGCAAAGATAAGACAGCTGCATATTCAGCATAATTTTGACTATAGCATGTAACTGCACCCATACAGCACTGTAAACCCACCTCTTCTGCTTTTTCAAACCAGAAAGAAAATCCTTCTCAGTAGCTTGAGGAGCCAACATCCCAATTTCCCCGTTGTTGACCCATATTGGCCCCCTACAGATCTTTAGTCACCAAGCATGACCTGAGGTGACCTGTTTAATTGTAAATGGACCCGTCCAACCCCTCCTCAGAGGGAGGACCCGGCCTCGACAGGAACCCTCCCTGTGATCTCCTGATGGGCTCACCTCAGCTCCTCTAGACCAAGATAATTACATTCACCTTTAACCCTTCTGTCAAAACAATGAAGGCCCTGAGCTGAGGGGTAAGTAGACAGGCTGACACAGTTTGATATTGTCACTGGCAATGAGTCTTTTCAGTATCATACTAATTTTAGCCAAAAAAGATGTCGACACTTTCATGCTTTGATTTGACATTGTCACTCAGTGATGTGTAGTAAGAGAAAAGTCCTGTATCCTACCAGCCCCACTCAGTGATCATGATAGCAAAGCATTTAGTTTTGCTTTATCCCATAAAAACACTATGATTTTACACTGCACACTACGGTATGCTGTTGATTGCTGTTGTTTTCCTACCTACCCCCTGCTGCACTGCTGCCACTCTGTGTTCCTACCCCACCTCCTCTTGTTTTCATCCCTGAGAAATGAGGCGATGTCTGCGTTTTTATGGCTGTCATATTTGATCAGATCCTTAACGGGTTTCCCAGGACTGGTCCAGGCTGTGTTAGAGAAAGAGCTGGCTCTTTGCCACTGGTTCTGCGTGCCAGGCTAAACAGTGGGATCCTCGACAAGCCTGTCACATTGATTTCTAAGCCCAGAATATTTCGGTTGGTGATGCGAGATAGATGGGGAGCATGTGTGTATGTGGTCTAAAGGAAGACAAAGGGAAAGCGAATATCCAGGCCAAGTATCTCTGCTGTGGTTCTCTCTGGTCTTTCAGCGCCAAGAAAAGGGCAACGTTGGCACAGATATTTAGCAAATAAAGGATGTGAGGGACTGGGTTCATTTTGTCTCATGGCAGTTTTCTGAAAATGTAAGCTGTGGCAAGCAGTATTTAGTGACTGTAAAGCAAGGAAGTTGTGATTTTAAGAAAGAAGATCATTGGTATATTTTTGTTGATTCACACACTTGTTCACTGCATGATGACCCAGAGCCCCCTTGTCTTATTTTAGGTAGCTGAAGGATCTTCCGCATGCATGGCCGAGGGGCCTTACCTCACCTATTACCTCACTAGCCTCTGGGCTGAAGGATTATGGGAAACCTCATCAGCCGGCCCAGCTGCCTGGGCCAGAAGTCTAAGCATGTGAGGTCAGACGAGGACTTCCTGAAGGAGTGCTACCAACGAAGAAGAGAGTGGCAGCCCCCGGAGCAACATGGGGATGCTAAACCAGAAGTGGCTGTCAAAGACAAAGCAAGGGAGGATGCAAACAAGGAAGGAGAGGTGCAGAAAGACAAGGAGGTACAGGAAATTGATCATAGGAGGGAGGAGGGGGCTCATACTACCATTTCGGACAAACCCCTCCGCAGCTCTCCCGCCTCCACAATCAGGAGCACCAGTACTTTGGATAATGCGTGGCACAGCAGCCCTTCTCCAATAAAAACATCCAGAAATGGGACACTAACAAGGAGAACAGTGCCTCCGGAGTTTGCCAGATCCCCTTTGGCTCACCCGGACAAGAGCTCTGCAGAGAGGAGAGCCAGCTTCCAGAGGAGAGACTCCAGAGAGGGAAGCCCCTGGTCCTGGAAGACTCTGGCATCACGTGAGGTTACAGAGGTGACAGAGGTGACAGAGACAATCGTAACTGAAATCGTGGAAGTGACAGAGTATCCACCTGGAGATAAGGGAGGGGACCCCATAGTCACCAGAACTGTTAAAGTCCTGAATGGTGTCGCTGAGGAACTCGCTGAGGTTGATAAAAACACCAACTTTCTACAAACAGCACAACAAATCTCATCTGTCTTCCATTTCATCCTTTCCTATTTTCATCTGAACTTAAAATTCTCACCTATTCTCACCTAGACTTGTTCTTTGAAAGCAATGTGTTGTTTCTGTAACACCATGGCAAGAGACCAGTGACTTTATGAATTGAAACAACATGTGGACTGTCTTTATTTTGCAGCTCCAAAGTGATGGACACTCAAGCTCAGACCAGGATTCCAGCCTGGATAGATGGAGGGTATGTTTTCACCCTCACTCTTTTCTCCTTGTGTTGTAAAACTAGTCATGTTTCACCTAGAATATTTATCCTTCGGTATTTTCATTCATTTATACTTCACCTAATACTTTGTTATGGTCTTTCTGAAGGGAACAAGATCTGCCTTGGCACTGAGGGATGTGTCAACAGATTCTGACACATTTCTCCAAAACCTGGACGCTTTGCTCACATGGGTCTGTGAGATAGAGGAGCTCACAGCCAATCAGAAACCCCCATCGTCAGAGGTCAAAGTGGTGAAAGCACAGCTCCAAGAACAAAAGGTTTGTTATCACCAACATCACATTACCTCATTTCTTGTTCCAAAAAACATCTTTGAAGGGCTATAGTAGTGGGAATACACCTCAAAGGTTTACCTATAGAAAGGTGTGCTGGGGTCATGGAAAATACAATATAAATTCAGTTCTATTCAGTGGTGAATGGGTGGCGTTCATAGCCACAATGAGCTTCAGTAGGTCTTTGTGAGCATTTCCTGGGGGCATGAAAAAAAGCAGGGAAGTCTCTCACCTTTCAGCCGTAATCACACCCATTGTGAGCTCTCTGGATGAGGTGAAACCTGCCTGGCTCTTGACAATGTGAGCTTGACACACGAGACAGGGCTTTTCTCCACACTGACCTAAAGGCAGAATAAACAAGAATGGGGCTTTGATAAATGTTAATTCTTACTGCAAGCAATGTTATTTCTCTGAAAATAAAGGGACAGTTCATCCCAAAGTCAGATATGCACATTTTTTTCCTATTACCTGTAGTGCAATTTATCAGTCTAGATTGTTCTAGTGTAACTTGCAGAGTGTTGGAGATACCCGCCGTACAGATGCCTTCTCTCAGCTATAATGAAACTCAAAAGCACTTGGCCTGTGGTGCTTAAAGCACCAAAAATTCACTGCAAAAATGCATCAGAAATCATGATCCAGTTTCTCAAGATAATCCACAGACCTGTTTGTAAGCAGTTCCAGGAAGGAACTACTTTCTATCTACAGAACTACACCCACCAACCATTTCGCTGAGCTAGCTAAAGTTACAGCTTAACCGTGGAGGATGCCATTAATGTTAATATTCTGCGCTGTCACAAGCATAAGTTTCTTATCCATGAGCAGATGCACTCTACCTTCTGCACGGTGATACAGTTGGCAGGTGTATTTCAGCAGAAAGAAAATAGTTCTTACATGAAGCTGTTCACAACAAGATCTGTGGATTACCTTGAGTAACCACTTCATGATTTCTGGACAGAGACATTGCTGTTGAGTTCTTAATGCCATCCAGTGCCATTAAATTTAAGAGATGGCAGACATATCTATGGCTGATATCTCCAACAATTGGCATCTCACACCAAAAAAAATCTAGACTGATAATTAGCACTACAGGTAAGAAGAAAAAAATGTATTTTTGATTTTGGAGTTGAGCTGTCCCTTTAAATATAAATCTTATAATCTCAAATCTAAAATAGACATTTTCTGTAGTAATGGCAAAAAGTCTTTGCGAGGGCTATGAAATATTTATCACTTTACTGTCCTCTACAAATAGGGGAAATACTATACACTCCTTCTTCCATAGTCAACTGTTCTTGATTTCATTAAGTATGTCCTTACCTGTTCTTTTACAGCTCCTGCTGCGGCTACTAACAGACCGAAGGCGCAGTATGGACTCCATAATGTTGGAGGGCCCTCGGCTTGTGGAAGCCCACCCAGGAGAGGAGGGGGAGCAGGAAAAGATCAAGCTCTCCACTCTCAAACAGAAATGGGAGGCCTTACAGCTGCAGGCAGAGCAAAGGTCAGCTTCCTTTACTAGCAATGCTACACTTTTATTTAGCAAGGCTCACTGCATAATGCAAATCTTACTCACTGATGGTAACAATCAGTGGACATTTTTGTTGTTGATAGGAGGGCAAGTCTGGAGCTCATTCTTCCCAGGGCCCAGCTCTTCCAGGAAGGAGTAGACAGCTTGCAGCAGTGGCTCATATCGGTGGAACAGACCCTCGCTGAACTACGCAATGCAGAGAGAGTGATGCTGCATCTGTCAGAGGCCACAGACAGGGCCAAGGTTGGAAATCTACCGCATATGGTTCAACTGCATGTACAGTACAGTAAATGTGCATTGTGCTGTTTGAGTAGAGATTTATAACTTTGACATGTTTTCACTTTTATTTAGGCTGTTGTGGAGGAGATTCAAGTCAAAACTGCTGAGCTAGGGAAAACACAAAAGTCAGGACATGATTTGATGGAAGCAATTTCAGGTAATGTTTGGTGCATAAGGTAAAAACTAACAGGCATAGTATCGTGATGGATGTTGGATTAATATTTGTTTTTAATACCAATACTAACATTTTAAAATGTTAAAATGTATAAATAATCATATTAATACATGCTCATGTGTGCAATGTTGTGTGATATCTGATGAAAATGTCAAACCTGTATAAATAATCCAGATAAACTTCCAACAAATATCTGGTATTGAAACAAATCAATTCTGTTCAGTATTTATCCCTGTAAAGAAAACCCTTATGGAGCTAAAATCATGCCAAAACCTCACAAACACACATAACATGTTTTACTCATGCCCAACGATCACAAACAAACTCAGTGTGGTTTGCAAATACAAAACATCATTCACCAACTAATGCATTTCGTTTTGCAAATAAGAAACATACCTATCAGACAAATACATCATGCCTCAGACTAAAATCTTTCAACTACAAAAAATCATTCAAGTACATAAAACCAATTCTACAGCTACGAAAATCTTAAAGCCATTTGTGTGTGGATCAGAGGCTGCGCGTGTGTGGATCAGCAAGGCACTAATTTTCCGCCTTGCTGATCCACACGCGAGCGGCTTCTGATCCACACACAAATGCCAATGAACTTTCTAAGAAATGACCTGTAATTCGCACTCCACAACAGCAGGTGGCGCTGCTGATTCAATCAAAGGCCGCCAACAAAGATTCAACTATGGCCACATACAACGTTAATAACTTGATACGTCTTGGTCTTAAGACGGGATTTTGAAGTGAAGACGACCTCAGTCCACACACATTTATCTGCAGTAACTGAACACTACTCCTCAGATGGTGCTTAAACAAAATCACATTGCTGCTCGCTGCTTCACATTGAAAGATTTGAAATAACAAAGTAACGGGAGGCTTTCATTTGAAAAGTTTATAGGAAGTGATATGCGGTCATTAGTGCAAACGTTTTTAGCGGCGCTGCTCGCACTAATACACATGAAATCAGGTAAAGACGTGGAGATATTTAACGCTAACTTGTTCATGTATCAGTTATAAATACTACAGGAGGTTAAAGTGTAAGCAGAAACAGCCACAGTGGGGTGTTGTATGCTGCAAACAAACTGGCATTGCAGTTACGTTTCCGTGGAGTGCGCACGTATTCTAATGCTTACGGTAAACGCATTAATACAGCACTGTAAGCTGACAGGGGGAGCCTCTTGTAGGATGAATGTAATAAGGAAATAAAAAAACTTTCGTCCGACTCTGATCTTTAATAAAAAATCATATTTTCAATACGTAGTCCAAGGCACTGAGTGCCGGCGAGCTTGACCAAGGAAACATTACTGCCGGCTGGCTTGACTGCAGTTTCTTAGTGCACTTCCATCTGCACTTTACCTCCAACGGGTGAATATCACTGCTTTTACATGCCGTGCTGTGTGGTGAAAAACACTAACATCAGTTTATGTTTTTTGTAGTGCTGTCAGTTAAACGTGTTATTAACGGCGTTAATGCAAACCAATTTTAACGGCGTCAATTTTTTTATCGCGAGATTAACGCTATTTTTGGCCTGACAAACTTTGTAGTTTT
>JAPZEB010000025.1:21944096-21954130 GCA_029783705.1 Chaetodon striatus | reverse complement strand
CACCTGTTCGGCCCACTTTGACAGTGTCAAGATAAAAACTCTCACTGCAGGATACTTAAAATTACCACTCTGTGCAAAACTTTTTCACACCCACTGTGTTGGATTACACCACCGCGATATATCCTTTCAATGAAGCAACAGAGACTACCTTTCCCGTTAAGTCCATTATATTCAAATGGGCCGGGGCCTTTTTCTTTTTTTCTTCTTCGCAACAAGACATAAAGTAATCAAAAGTTAAAAGCAAACACTCAAGGAGGCACTTAGCAAAAAAGAAAAGCTTTTATGATAAAACATTCATATACAGTGCAGGAGACAGGTAATCTTTGAGGATGATAGGGTTGTCTTGTGGTCAGTTTCAGTATAGTATGGCTTGGGGAGCCTTGTAGATGAATGCTCCTAATAACATCCCCGCCCACCCATCATCCAGCGGAGCATCCAGGCAGAACAACTAATACCTGAGTGTATTTCTTCAGTGGTGTGAAGTAGGCCTTAAAGAGCTGTTGGAGGCTGCAGTAAAGTAGGGTTCATTACCTTGACAGACTGATGACAGCTAAGACCGGCTGAGATGCGCACATATACATGAAGGCTAAATCATCTGCAATCCTTGTACGATGCACACGCAGTAGGATCTTTATACGAAACAGAACACCTTAAAAAAGGAAATATATCAATATAGTCTGAGGCTCTAACATGTAAGAGTCCTTTGAAAGTCATTTGCTGAAGGCATCCCAATCGATACGTGATAAACATGCTGCAGGTGCAGATAAAATATCTGTATTTGAACAAGTTAAGTGGGAAAAGGTTTTAAAAGAACGCTTCAACATTTTGGAAAATGCGCTTGTTTGTGTTCTTGCTGAGAGTTTCATGAGAGGAATGATAACACTTATGTCTGCACAGTAAATATGAAGCTACAGCCAGTCTAACATTAAGACTGTTTACAGGGGTGAACAGCTAGCTTGACTCTGTCCAAAGGTAAAAACCTACCTGTATCTAATTAAAGTTATATGTTGTTTGTTTAATCTGTAGAAAAACCAAAGAGTAAAAACAACAAATTGTGGTTTTATGGCTGGTCAAGTGCGCAACTATTTCTTGGTTGGGTGCAGTGACTTCCTGTGACGTTTACTAGTTGAGATATAAGAGATATAATGACATATAAGGTGTAGGTAAAGGTGTTTTCATGCACATTTTGAAAGCACTGCATTAGAAAAGCCTCCTCAGAAACTTCCTTAGAAAAGTTTTTACGCTAGTTGGTTTTTGCCTTTGTTGGAAAAAACGTTGATATGCTAAATGGGATATGGAAAGAGCTTTGCCAGTTAGGTTCTGACGTTGCAAACGTTTAACTCACATGACTGGGCAGTTATTTCTGCTTCCAGCATCTTCCTGTGCATTACAGTCACTGCATTAATTTGTCTTCACCTCCAGAGAGCATGAAACATGGCCAGCACAAGCTAACAAATTCCTGGAGGCCTTTCTCCATTTTTCTTTCTTAGATGAGTTATATAATTGAGTGTAAAATAATCAGTGTAGCTACTGTTGTGTCACTCATGGTTTGTGGACCGACATTTTGAAGCCTCGAGTTCGGCTTTTAAGCCATCACAACCTTTTTTTTTTTTTTTTTTTGGGAGCCAGAAGTGACCATATCCAACTGGTGGAACTTTAGAGGGGTGAGGGGTAGAGCTGACTTGAGGACTGTGGTGATACCTCGTAGACAGCATGTCGCTCAAGTGGCCCCACCCTTTCATACGCATAACTTTATGCCTCAAAAAATTGTGCAAAAATTCACTTCACGTACAGCTGTCATTGAAATTAACAATAGAAACCAAAACTGTATTTTTGTACAAGGCTATAAACATGTTTATCTATGAGGATTGACTGGCTTCTGGAGCCAGCCTCAAGTGGCCATTCATGGAACTGCAGCTTTTGGACACTTGCAGGTTAGCTTTATCTTTCAGCCCTGGAAGTTGCTGCTTGGGTTAGATGGCCAACGTGACATTCTCTGGTTCGCAACCTTCACCTCTGCTACTGTACTGTACTGTAATATTAACAAATTGACACCGCTTTTATGTTTTTAGTAGTTTTTAGTTTATGTTTTTTAAAGTGTTAATGCAATCACCAGGGTAAAAAGCTCACATTACACTATAAACGAGTACACCACAGTTGCATGACTAACGGTGCCACCACAACAAGGCTGCAAAGCCATGCTCAGTGTGATGTGATGACGTTTTGAAGTCTTGTTTAGCCTCTTGTATGACACATAAAAGCTTTTAAATTCACGAGTGGGATATTTACTGATGTATTTTATGTTGTACAACAAAACATGAAAGTCTTTTCAGCTTTTGTTAACCACAGACCTTTTTTCTAACCATAAACCCATTAAAAAACCACTGACTTCATGATGAGGGTATAGTGAGTGGTAAAATGCCAACTCATTACCGAATATTAGGGCTCAGTCCTGCATCACTCTATTAGCATTTTGCCTAAAGTTCACTTGACAGTTTACTTGGAACACAGTTAGTGCAAGCTTTATAGGTGCTAGTAGGTGGATTGTTTTTGTATATTTGGACAGAGCCGAGCTAACTCTTTCTTACAAATGTTACATTCTTTTTTCCGAAGCTAACTTCTTCTTTGCTGTAGCTTGGCAACAAAATGGCAACAGCTAGGGTCCTGTCATCACTATGATGTTTTCAAGCAACCAGTGGAAACTAACATGCCAAGAAATAGTTTGAAAACCAGATTGTACAGATTAAACAAACAAGATATCGTGTTAGTAAGTGAGGTTTAGAGGTGCTGGTTGGTGGATTTTGTCACCTGTGGACAGAGCCAGGTTAGCCCTGTTTCCCCTGTTTCTGCTAAGCTAAGCTAACTGGCCGCTAGCTGTTGCCTCTTTTAATAATCTGAGTTAAAAAGCATACACAAAAGTTTGGCTGTAGCTTTAGTGACATATTTATAGATGACATCAAATCTTAGTTTTTAAAATGATTACTATTCCTCTTCCTTTTTGGACAAATCATAACCAACCTACTAAAAGAGAGAAATAACTAAAGCAGCGAACTCTCACTGCTTTATGTCGGGAAGTCAGGTTGCATGGGTTGCATGCGGGGTCAGCTTTAGGTCACACTGGGCATCCATTAGTGGCCTTATTTAGAGTCTTATTCCTTTAAGAGGAGTGATTGGCCAGCAAAGACAAAGAATCATTACCTTTGCCCGCCCCCTCCCTGCCAGCAGTCAATAATGAGGGATCATTAAAATGAATAGATGGACATTCCCCTTTTCTCCGGATCCTTATTGCAAAATCAGTGTCAGGGGAAATGAAGATTGAGCTTGGAGAAGGCGTCTAAAAGCCTCACAGTGATTGTCGTGAACTCATCTCCAGTGCCAGGCTCCTTTATCTACTGTAAGAGTCTGCACCTGCCTGAACTCTTGACTAGCAAGGGCTTTTACTGTAGCCCATTAAGAGCATCCCTAATGTGCGCTACAATGTACTTCAACATAAACATTCTGCATATGTACCGAAACATTTACAGCAAACAATGGAAGAATGATTGCTTGGGATGTCTTGGACTTTTTTTTTGTTCGATGAAGAAATAGGGCTCTCAGAGTGAACTAGAAAGGGATATTGAATACATGGACTTTGATGTGGAGGATAGAGAACTCACGTGTTGTGATCATATAAACAGACTCTTAAAGATAATTCTCGCTTTTAACATTTCTTAAGCTCAAACATCTGTCCCGCCGCTAAATTTGTATAAAACCTTGCACAACATTTCACGCATCACAAAAGAGAGAGCGAATCAAGCTGAATGATTGCAGATGGAGAATAAAAGACGGCACAAGATTTTTTCCAGGCCCCATCTGGTTGCCTTTCGGAGCGTCTCTTAAAGTGTCTTTTAAAACGGTGATTTGTCTGTGGGTCCGCAACGACGTGACCAAGTCAGCGGGTCATCTGCTGGTCCTGTCACATGTGAAAAGCTCCCATGAAAGGGGTCCGTGTACACCTGCGGAGCCCCACAAACCCCACCCTACGCATTAAAAAAACACATGTAAACACATGCTTGAATCCACACACATATGGTTTTCATCTTTTTCCATTATCATACTAAAGGTAATTGATAAGATGATCTGTTCATCGTCGTCTGAAACATGTCTCTGAGGAAAAAATAAAATTGAATCACAAAAACTGACTCAAGTGACCAAAAAAGATCTAATGTAGAACTGTCTTATGAGACAAAGCAATCAAAGGTCCCTCAGTATGGTCAAGCAATTATCTCTTAAAGCATCTCTTAAAGCCACCCCCATGGTTCTCTCAACATGCCCTTCATAACAGAGGTATATTGAGAATTTACTGCTTGCAGATGACCGATGAGAGACGAGGGCAGCAGCTCCAGCACTGTGCCTATGCACTTACTTTATAAAAGCCCAAATCAAGGGCTCTATGGGAATACAATAGGGGAGGAAGCACGGCCGTAAAGACGCTATAAATCCACACAATGAAACTTCTAAGTCGTGCCCTCTGCCAGGTGCCGTGAGCATGCAGACCCTGGGGAGAAAATGGCACGCGCTACAGTGATTATGATCAGGGAATGCTTTTTGCTCGTCTGTGCTGTTGTCCCCGCTGCGGGGATGCTGTGGCATTTGAATGGCAGAGTCTGCGTCTGTCAGTTAGTGTGACGGTCATTCATTCAGTCTGTCAAGTCATTTTGGTGTCTGGAGAGGTGTCTGATTTTTGATGATCTACAGAGCAGATATGTGTGCTGACGCAGAAAAAAACGTATTTAATTTCACTTAGACTGATTATTCTTACGCATAACTGCCTGTCAAAACCACAACTGGTAGTTTCACAGTTTTTGTGTGACTGCGGGTTAATTACTGACTGTTAGAGGTGCTGGTAGGCAGGTTTTGTTTTGCATTTGAAGGAACCAAGCGACCTGTTTGCTCCGTCTCCAGCCTTTATGCTAAGCTATCTCTCTACTGGCAATAGCTTCATATTTAACGGGCAGATATGAGAGTGGTATCGATCTCATTTAACTCTTGGCAAAATTACAAATAAGTATAGAAGAAATGCAGCTCAGAGTGCTTTACAAAAAATGTAAAATGTACACCTTGGCCTATATACTGCAAAGTATAAGCAGATAAACCTTTTTAAGCATTCATTGTTGAAGCATGAATAATTCAGTTGTTCGCTCTCACAGATGAAAACTGTGTAAGAATATATTGCAATGACGCAAAATGCTTTAATTCCACAAAATGTTAAAAAAAAGCTGTGTTTAGATTCTGTACTTCTGATCACCAGAAAACACTGCACATCTTTCAGCAGATGTCAATAGATTTTGAAGCTCCATTTGTTTTCATATCATGGATATTCCACTGCTTTGGTTATTCTCCCTGCTTGACTGCTGCTCCGGTGGAAACTATGGCCCGGAGTCATCTCTCCACTGTGTCAAAGGGTACGGCGGCGTCAGAGGAAGACTAAGGTAAGGAGGACAGGGTGCCAGGAAAAAGGGGCGTGACTGCATCTGTAAATAGTGGGGCTATTTTGGGCTCACCGCGGCCGTACAGGGGAGCACCGCCTAGGCCTGCCTTCTGTCACTATGGGGATGGGCGCTTCATAACTTTGCTGGATGGAAAAAAGTCTGGAGGACTGGCAGGTGGTACACAGGAGCGTGGCACAGCTCCCATGGCGAGGAGCTGTTTCACTCATAACTACCCACCGCTAACAATACTCACCGGAAAACACACAGGCCTCTGCTTGTACTTGCATATCAGCAGCTTGTTGCATTTTATCCTGCTAAAGTACAGTGTAGGTTTGTTTGGATTTGTCTTTGAAACTAAAGACCAAATACCATCTGTTGATTGATTTAAGTGCCCTCTCTGCTGGCAGTTGCATAGGAAAAATTGTAAGATGTAAAACACAGAGTATGAACAGTTCATCTATTTGAAGCAATTGGAATTGTAATAAAGCAAAGTAAAGAAATATAAATATCCATTTAAAACTGTGCAATATACTATATTTTGTGCATCCCAAAAATAGATACATAAAACTAAATACATATACATAAGTGTGGAGAAAAAAACAATATTTCTCCCTGCTCTTGTCAACGTCTAACTGTCTCTGTTTCAGGTTTTATAAGGGATATAGGTACAGGTTGGAACAGTCAGAGGTTTACTAAGGTCAAGCCGTATAACACAAGAAAATCACACAGCCAAGTTAAAGTGGAGGCCTTAAAACTAAAGCACAGCCATATGGGCCATACATGTAATAGTCAAAGAATGCTTTTAGAGGAAGAAGAGTGAGGAAAAAAGACTGAAACCATTACCAACTGAGTCACTAGTCTTTTTTTTTTTTTAACAAAATGCATTATCTTAGATAAATAAAGGTTCTGTATGTGACAGTCAGAGCACTCATATAGCAGCAAACCATTTTTTGAGACATAGTGGAGCGATGGTGTCCTGAGCAGAGAATGAATTCACGTTATCTCTCTGTGAGGAGTGATCTGTGCTTCTCTTTGGTTTGTCGTGGTAAGCTGGTCCGGCCTCGCCAGCATGTTAGTGCATGTGTGTATCCAATTGGCTAGCATGTCACTGCCACTTTGCACTGCGCTCATAGGGCAGTAACCGCTGATAATGGGACGACATTGTCAGTTGGAGGTGGGGCCCTGTTCAATCCGATGAAGTTGCTCAGTGGCAAATGAAGCCAAAAGAGCTTCCGTGGTATGATAATACCAAGATCCTCTGCATTGTGGGGTTCCCATACAGCAAGTGCACTAGCCGCCTAGCATGTCTTAGCTTGGCTGAACAGCCCACTTCCACTTCTGCTAACTTTAATGGGGATAAAATGATTTAATCTTGTAACTTTTCTAGACCTTTGAAATGTTATCGGACAGAATGGATTTATTTTGTGGAGGGTTTTGACAATAAAAAAAATCCATTGATTTACAGATATCTCTTTGCCAATGTAAGTCTATGGAAAAAAGTCTTTTTGGGCCCCATGGCACCATGTGACAGACCCGGTCGTTGTAATTCCACTTTTGGCCACTATGTCAAATTGGCTTCAAAGCCAGGTGCTGTTCCTGGGGGCTTGGCTCCTACCTGGTTAACACTGTTACCTCTGTCAGCACTGTTGTCGTTGTTTAGCACTGTTTATGGAGTTAGCACTGCTAGCTGCTAGCCCAGCAAGCCCCATGTTGAGAGCCATTTCTAGACAACTCAGACACACTGATTTTCAGATGCAGCCCCTTTGACTTTCTGTAAATAGTAAATACCAAAAAGTGAAAAATATTTTCATTAATCCTTAATTTTGTTTTAGTTTTACTAAAGTAGTATGAAAAGGCTCATACCACCAGTATGGTGCATGCTTGAATGGTATTACGACGCCAAAATAACTCAGAACTTAAGTTACATATGGTCACCATTATGCCATTTATTAATTCATTTTTGAGAACACATTAAATGCACTTAAAACACATTTCATTTTTTCATAAATATTTCATATTAAAGAGAAATATGTTTCACCTTGTGCCTACACAGAAAAAGCATTATAGAGTTGCAATGATCTCGTAGCCAAGAAAGAGAGTAAGGCACAAAATAGAAACCTTATTCATACAGTTTAGTCATGCTATTATACTATATGTCCAAAAATGTATTAGAGAGCTATATTGTAAGCTACTGTCAGCTAAATGATCCCCAACATTAGTACGATGTGCATGCTCCAAAAAGACAGATAACATGGAAAAGACTGCAGCTGTGTGAGAGAAGAGCCGACGTTGGTACGTTTGTGACACGACAGTGGAAATCAATCTACAATATTTGGTCTGGAAGCATGGAAACCTGCTCTGTTTCTACGGTAAAGTGCATAATGTTTTTTTTTTTTTTTTTGTCTTTTTGTGTGGGGGAACCGCTCTACGCTAAAGTTTCCGACAGAAAAAGGAAACTTGGACAATAATTTCACCAAAGATAAAATCCTTTGGTTTACTCACATCAATTATTGCCAGCTGTAAGTAACAGTCCTGCCAACTCCTCAGTGGAATCACCCAAGTGACGAGTAAAACTGAGCCTGCCGCATACTTAGGTTTTCCCTGTGCCTATTTACATGCAAACCTGCAGTGCAAGAAGTAACAGACAAATATGTATTGTCCAGGAAGTTTTCTCATCTAAATTCAGCAGGTAAGCATACCATTGTTCAACTATCTTATAGCTGGGGGGGGAGAAGAAAACTCTGATACCTGCCTTTATAAGCCCCTGCAACCAGGAACTGTTGTCGTAGGATATGTACTATATATCTCTCTGATTGTCTGTGCATCATTATGTCATGGTTTTGGTGGGAGGGCTGGAAGACCAGGGCAGGATGATAAAAAATAGGCACTAAGGTGAAAAGCATAATGCAGGGGGAGTAGAAATGGTACACATCGGGGAGGACAAATGGAACAAAAAGGGAAAGCTAAATAGGAAACTGCATGATATAAGCATAAGGCATACATAAGTACATTTTCAAATACATGTTTATACAAAAGAATATCATACAATAACATTCAGTATAAATGAACAATGAGATAATAATGAGGAAGCAAGAAAAAAATACAATTCTAATCTATTCACATACTCCCTACATATTTTCCAGCCTTTTATTCTGTTTCCCTGTAAACAAATCATTGAAATGATACAAAAATGTCATATAAAAACTTCCACTTTGGGTTACAATGAACCGTTTGCATTTGCTGCTGTTGTTTGCTGTCAATATCGCTGCTGTAAGGCACCAATTTGGTTGTCGCGGACTGACTGCACAAACAAATGAACCAAAGTGATGAAGCATGACACTTGTTGTCCCATTTAGCTTGTCCATGCATTAACGTACAGATCACACTCGAAATGAAGATTGTCATTTTGTCAACGATAGAAGTAATTCAGTCTCATTGAGCTGTTTGGTCCACTAAAGAACATCTGCTGTGAATTAAGGCAAGTGTAGTCGTATACTTTGCCCCTGATATCACTTCCCTTTTTTTTTTTTTTTTTGTAAATATAACATTCATCTGTTTATTCAAATGGAGCTTGCCAGTGATTGTCAATGTGAATCTGCAGCCAGTCTTTGAGTGAGGAGGAGCTGATGGTGATGACGGTCGGGTGGGAGATCCTGGTCAAAACTTTATTCTCCATCATCTGGATCTCTAGGTTTTTTTGTCCTCTTTTTGTTGATGCTGCTGCCTTTTATGTGTGTGTGTGTGTGTTTGTTTGTTTGTTTTGTGTATGTGTGTGTGTTGCTGCAGAAGACTTCTGGACGTCTATGCATGAGTGTGCACGGAAATGCTGGAGAGGTCGTTCCTGATGATCTCGTTAACTGTGGAAAGAAGAGAAGTTGCGGATCATTATTAAGTAGTCACATTGAGTAACAATTCAGATCATTAAAACACTATTACATTTAATGAAGAGAGGTGGCCTGGAAGTTACAGAGACAAGGCTTGTGATGGGAAGGTTGTCAGTTTAAATCCCTGTCGATGACGGATTTCCAGCCAAGCAAAGTCAGCAACTGTTCTTGTGCCCCCAAACTCAAGGGCCCCAGAGAGTGTAGGACCCAAGGTTTTTTAGGGTGTGTGTACACATACAAGGGCTAAGAGTCAGGATACATCGGCTTATGCTGCTCAATTTTTCTTTCTCTCTCACTGGTGTCTGATCACGAAAACAGCTCTCTGCTTTATTTCCTCATCTTGACAGGGCCTAACTGTGTCAACATCTGATTCTAAGACCTTTATTTTTTCAGTTTTGTGCTTATATACTGCATATCTCCAAATCAGGGGTGTCAAACATATGGCCCGTGGGTCAGACCAGGCCTGCCAAAGGGTCCAATCCAGCCCACGAGATGACTAGACTAAAAGGTGTCAGGTTTCAAGAGCAAGGTAAACAATGCACTGCCTACTCCATGTAAAATTCTGCTACAGATTCTTTTCCACCCTGACCAGAGTACAGTTATCTGATATAACAATGAATACTTACTGTGACCATGTTTAAAGATATTGAACATTGTGCAAAATATTGTCAATCAGCAG
>JAPZEB010000025.1:21933971-21943996 GCA_029783705.1 Chaetodon striatus | reverse complement strand
GATATAACAATGAATACTTACTGTGACCATGTTTAAAGATATTGAACATTGTGCAAAATATTGTCAATCAGCAGCTTTAGTTCAAAAGAATCTGGATCAGGAAATGTATGGATAAGTGCACATGTAATGACAGTGAGACGTAGCCTGACTGAATGTGGAAAAACTGAGACATACTGTTGAAATTGCACTTATTTTTCTTAAGACATCTCTTTTGTAAGAGGATGAACGTCTACAGAATCTACTTGTAATTCTCTACACAAAAAAGGGAAAATATTGGAGCTGGTGGTGCTTATAGGTTATTGTGTGATGTTATTGGTGCAGCCCATCTGAGATCAAATTGGGCTGTATGTGGCCTATAAAGTAAAGTTTGACATCCCTGCTCTAAATGGTAAATGGACTTGCATTTATATGCGTCTGTCTAGTCTTCCAAACCCTCAAAGTGCTTTTAAACTACATGTCACATTCACTCATTCAGACACAAATTCACACACTGGTGGCCAAGGTTACGTACAAGGTGCCAACTGCTCATAAGTTAAACATTCACACGCACTCACAGTGTCTTGCCCAAGAACACTTTGACATGTGAACTGCCAATCTTCTAATTAACGGACGACTCGCTCTACACGTCTAAGCCACAGACGCCCAAATGAATGTCATAAATCAAACTGCCTCATAGTAAATCTGGGGGAAGGTAGCATTGTAATGTAAAAAACACTGTTCAACAATTGGATTGGGAGGTATGGGGGTGATTAAAGGTGGCCCGGCAGCTCGTTTTTGTCCTGAGCCCCTGCCAGTGGGGCAGTGGGCAAAGTAGGCAGTTAAAAGTGTTTATGTAACACCTCTGTTTGCCACAGGATAAATGTGAGTAGTGTTTTATTGGCAAGTATTGTGTTAGATTTTCAATTTTGCCTCAATCCATAGAAGTCAAATTTGGTATTTATTTATCTCAACAGAGAATGCTTAAAATTTGACGATGAAACTCCCAAGTGCTGCAACCTGCAATAAATAAAGTCACATGAGGCAACACTGCACTGAATACTTGGCATAAATGTGGTCAAGTTGGATAACAGTAGCTGCAGTCCAAACATATCACTGTCGTTGCCAGCCTTTAAAACTCATATCGGCCCCGTACACACATCTCTGTTTTGAAGTCATCATCTTGTCTTTCCTGCTCTAGTTCCTGTGCCCGCGCCTTTCCCACAGTCGGGCAGACACAGATCGGTCCCCAGCCTTTATCTGCTCTGTGTTCTTTGGCACAACAGAGGGAAGTGACTGCGAAGATGGCGAGGACCCTGAGCCCTGTGGCTCAACGCAAACAAGAAGCTCCTCAGTCATAGAGCTTGGGGTGATAAAGAGGACTGATGCAGACAGAGAGAGAGAGAGAAAGACAGAATCTGGTGAGACCACCATCTGCAGTAAGGAGCCGAGACAGGAAGTCCACCCACTCTGAGGCCCAAAGTGGGCCTGCACTTTGTTATCACTAGATACTGTTTGCTGAATGGTGAAGCATCTGCACTGATCAAGATGAAAACAAGGAGAAAAAACAAAGTAATTTTAAGAGCCAACCATTTCTATGCTGTGAATTCGGCACAACACCATAATGAACAGCTATGATGCTGATAAAAATGAAAATAATATACTGTTTCTTGAATAACAATGGCTCTAATGTCAGCTGAGCTGATCTGTTGGAAATGAGGAAACACACTGGAGCAATATCTACACTTATGACCAAGGATGGAGACAGAAATACATACGTGAATAAACAAATAAATAATGTGTCACAGACCGCATTTTTTATAAAGAAGTAGGCCACACACCTATAATAGCATGCTGTGCTTTTTATATGCAGGCAAACACCCACCTATCCTCACACATGCACACATACACACACACACAACACAAACAGATTGGTTGGGACTCACCTCCCTAAACAGGAGGAACTCCCATTGGAAAAATCCAACCTGTGCCAACACTGCTGGCTGTTTTCAACTCTATTCCGCTCCGGGCTAAACAGGCATTTACACGCTGAGGTTATTTTTAGCTCTGCCATCGCAGGACATAAAGGAAGTGCAAGCACATGTAACAATTAGATGCTCAAAGTTTAATGCTGCAGCTCTTTTCTGTTAGCAGCTCCAGGTAATTCTGAAGAAAGGAAAGGGAAAACCCAAAAGCTCGGTGGCAAAAAAAAAAAAAAGAAACCACAAATGTACTCTTTATTTTTTCTCAGAGGGAAAGCAGTGGCTTCCTTTCTGCTTTTCAGTCACTGTAAAAAAAAAGAAAAAAAAAGCAACGTCTTCTCCACCCACATAACAACTGCGGTGTTATTTCTCTGCACTTTATCAACTAATATTTTCCATTGGCATGCCCGGCGATGTTCCATTCTGAAGAAACGAGTGATAAAGAGACAAGAAAGGTAAAACTCTGGCCCCTGTGTTTTCATCTAAGTACTCCGTCAGCGACGTGAGAATTTCAGAAGCAGGATGTGGCCAACTGTTACACCACAAGACAACACCAAGTTGCTATTTATAGTTGTTTAATGGGGTAGCTCATGTCACTATTTAGTGGCAACAACTTCTGGGAAATGAAGAACTTTGAGTGACTGACAGATAAACAGGTAATGACTGTGAATGAAAATACGTGTGCGTGCTGTATTTCAAACCAGTCATGTTGTTTTTGGCAGCAGCTTTTCCAATGCATTTAGTTTAATTTTGTTTATTCGATAGATTTTATTTAATTCAAATGTTTTGATTATTTTCTCAAAAACAAAAATCTTCAGTGCTGACAAAAGAACCACAATCAGCTCTGCCAATGCATATTTCTCTGTTTTTCCTTTTAAGTCGAACTCTCCCGCATGACAGCTCTTCTTTTTTGAGTTTGTCTCACCTTCCATGAAGTGACTAGATAACCACAAATATGCAGCATAAGGGAAGTTAGACATGCTGGGGAACATTTTGTCCAGAGTGGAGTTTGGCTCCAAAAATTCAACCCCTTGCATAATATAGACAGGCAGGGTACAGGCGCTTGTAAAGCTAGTTTTAAAAAAAACATGTCAGGTGATTTTTCTCTACTTTACTGGTCTATATATGATGTTGTAAACAAGAATGCTATGTTATGTTATATAATAGTAACATGTTTGTTGGCAGATACGTACATAAATGAACTCTCTGTGGCCTGCCTTCCCTCTCAACAGCTCTGGAAACTTATTTTGTTTTTTCTTTTTTCAGTTGCCCAGGTTAATAATGGAAAGCTGTAACTGGGAGGACACCCTCTCATGAATAAACAAAAACAGCGGAAAACTGAACTCCAAATATTCCCCTGCTGAAAAAAAAAAGCGCCCTGCTAGTCTTGGTTAAACAGAGTGACATCCTTTATTAGCCGCAGTGCCAGTGCAATCAGTGAACCGCAGTCTGGACCTGTCAGGACTTATAGTTAGGGCTGGGCGGCTGGGAGATCTATTTCAGGCAGGTGTGAGAGTGACACAAAAATATGACTGTGCGTTACTCTGATGCCAGCAGTGTTGAACAGTTCAATGGACTATTCAGCTCCTTTGTGAAGGCCTACCAGTGTTTCTTGGCAGTGACTTGCACCCCGTCTCCATCGGGTGTGACTGCTGGCTGAATGAATGTTGACATCGCTAAAATAATCTGTCTGTATCAACTGTGATGGGAAATTATTTGCCTCTACCTGCTCAGAAGGGGTGGTGCAGTCCCTCCAGTACTGCTGCCTGTGTAGTGTACATCAACAATACAGTTACAGGTCAACCTTTATAAACTGGGCATTTTGGTTATCAAAGCAACTACATAACAGGCAGGGGTGGGCAGCAATTTGCCACATGTGTTACAGGTTGTCTACGACCAACCATTTTAAATGTCATCACCACATTAAATTACTCCTATCAGTTATAACTACTATTCTAATGTTTCAGATGGGGTAGACTGCACTTACCAGTAGGCCAGCATTGTGAAATGATTGCAGTTTCAATAGGGTTAGGCGCCAAAACTACTTGGTTAGGTGTAGGAAAAGAGCATGGTTTCAGTTAAAATAAGTATGTTTGTTACGTAACCTAAGTCATGGAAGTCAGTCAACATAGGTTATGTACGTTATCTTACTTACGTCAGTTAAAGTAAGTCGGCTTTAACTTTTGGTAACATACATCACACGAGCAGTGGTCTCGTGGGTGAAAGTCCTGTGTTTTTTTAGAAACCTAAGTTATATACGTAAGTTTACATAGGTTACATACGTGATGTAATTTAAGTATGTTACTTAAGTTACTGACTTACGTATGTCAATTAAAATGAGTCAACTCTTTGATTTCATGACCGGATGCAAACAGCGGTTTCCTGGATGAAAGTCCTGTGTTTGTTTGATCCATTCACCACCACATGGACTTTGCGCTCTCTACACTGCATCACCTGACTTCCTTCTTTGCTGCCTAACAGTAACCTTAAATATGGAAGGCAGAGTAGGGTCATGGTGCCTCAAATCTACGTTCATGTTGACAGCTGAGAATGGCGATTTAATGGGCTGATAACATTTGAAGCAGGTGCTAAGATCAACCATAGCAGAAGGCCCAGACTAAGCGGGCTCTCAGACCAAAAATAGCACAGCTTAAAAAAACATGAGGGGCTGTGTGGGTGTGGGCACGTTGCTACAGGTACCGCTGACAAGATATAGTCAAAGTGAGGAAGTGCAGTTAGAGTAATATGTCCATAATTTTGAAGGCTTAACACAGACGCCAGAACACTGCACAGTGGTTTCAAATACTACGTACCCGGATTAGAGTTACAATTACGACATCTTAGGCCTCCATTTTGGCAATGAAGGTGAACAGTAGTTGAAGCAAAAGTTGAGCCAGGCTTAACTTTTTTGTCAGAGACCGCTTTGACAGGACTGTGCTGACGCAGTGGTCTCATTGAAATGAATGAAGATGTTTTTTTTTGACACAGATAGGAAAATTCTACTCCCTAATAAAGAAGAAGGCATAAGAGAAAAAAATGATTTTGAGGCTTTAAATCACAGAAATCCCCCAAACATGCAGTCACACTTCCTCTATTTTTTTGTCAAAGTCTTTTTGACTCTAGCACAGGAAGATGTCAAGACCAAAACGTGAAAAATTAGCACAACACACCTACATAACCATCACCTGAATTCCCGAAACATTGTAAATATGGTCAGTGATTCTGAAACCAGTCAAAACTAGTATGAGACATTATGATTCACATGATAAGATAAAGGTACTTGTGCTTATGGAAAAAAAGAATTGACTGATAAAATAAACAAGAAGTTATGGTGCTGCAAATGGGCCTTCTTTCTATTCAGTAATCCAAGCATGGGCGTTGTGACTTAATTTGGCTACTCTGAGAGTTCAGCGTGAACCTGACCTGCACTGGGGATTAAGTTAGCATTATTAGAGGACAGCGCTGTGCACTGGGGTTCGATAACAGCCAGGGCTTCCTCGGAGAACAGAGGATGCCCTATGGTCTGGTAAGACGCCGAGCCTCGAGGCCTGAGAGCCACAAGGAGGTTCCGTGCTGTCGTAACACGATCTCCTTGGGTCAAATAAGGCCTGACTGGCAATGACCTGGCAGAGGGTGACTTCACTTTCCCCTGGCTTCCCTCAGCTGACTATCCAAAACACAACCCCTGAACTCAAGGTTGTAACGGAGGCTTCCTGCCAGGGATTTCTGTTCTCACTTGGAGTCTCCTGATACCAAAGTAGCGGAGGGCTCCTTCCTGAACTCCTCTCACTTTCACTACATGAATAAGCTGCAGCTGTGTGAGGGTCAAGGACCTTCACACTGCAGCAAAGGGGGAGATTTCCTATGCTTACCCCTGTAGTAGCACATCAGGTTAGTGAGAACGAGGAGGTAGCTTCCTTCTATTGTGGCACAGCAGCATTTGAGGAAGTAAGCCTGAGTCATAGCAGCTCTTTCGTATAAACACAGATAAACACTGGCATCAAATCTGTGCAGGCCTCACAAAGAGTAAAAAGAGACTGGTGGCAAGAGAGACCCCGAGTTAAACCTCATCTGAACTGCTTTCATGTGATTTGGTGGGGAAGCCAAACTAAAACTCAAACTTGCTGGAGAGAGACAATTGAATTTCCTGGTACATATTACTTTTGTTTCCCTGCTATATCAAATCTTCTCTCGGGCCTCAGCAGAAACACTTAATGGACAATTTGCTGCCTCCCACGCACGGCTCAAACGGCTGGACGGAGAGAAGCTCGGACAACGTCACTTATCTTGCGCTGATAACCGGCAGCGTCAGAAACAGGGAGGGGTCAAAGGTCAGAACACACACATAAATGACACAGAGGAATAAAGATGGAGAGACTGAAAGAGAATGAGGGAAACAGAGGAGACACAATCATTATTCCCACAGATAAACACAAATGGAAAGAGACAAAGTGTTCCACTAATGCTTCATCATGATAAAGTGCTTCATAAATTCATCCGAGCCTTGCAGGTAGACAGCTTCTAATCCATCGCAGGGATCCCTTTGGGCCTAATGATGTGATGATATGTGCAGACAGCATATTTCATCCCCACAGCTAGGCTGATGTGTGAAGCCCTGGGCTTTCCCATGTGGAACCACTCAGTCTCCGCAACTGACAGAGGAGATGAGGAAAGGAAAAGAGTGAAAGAGATAGGGCCGCAGAGCCACAGTTAGTTTTAGAACAAAGCTGAGTTTACCCTGAGAGTTGAGGTTTTACAACTGCCCCGCAGCAGCTGTGTGGTAAAGTGAAAACACTGCTGTGCCATCATCTCCTCACACTGCTAAGGTGAACAATGACACCATGAAATATATGATTTAGACGTAGAGTCAAGGGTGTAATTTCCACTGGGGAAATCCTGTTTTTGTCCCCCACACCTCCACCTCCACCCCCACCTTTGATAGTTTCAGGTTGATTTTGTCGTTACTAGAGCCTCTCATAACTTTGTTCACACTGCCCAGCTGCCACAGACATAAAAACAATCCTTTTGTGGGCGAGGTGTTACTTTAATAATATTGTGACCCTTACAGCAGTATTGGGGTCGAGACCTTCAGGTGGGAAACCACTGATCTAATACACTAACTGCTGTAAGTGCACTTGCACATTAACATATATGTCCCTTTTCAACAGAAAAGCAAAAGGATGCCACAGCACCGCCCACGCAGTTACACTGATATATGATGTCAACAACTGTGGTGCAGATGCTCAAACACTGAGCAGCAAAGTGATGCTTTCAGTATGAGTTCACAGTAAAGAAGATCTGAGCTGATAAAAATGATGACAAAATCATCTGAGGTTGTTGAGGCAGGATGCAGCCTGAAATAAATACCTGCAGATGCCCTAGCACAGTCATGGAAAGCAAGAACGCAATAAATGAGTGATCAGAAAGGAGAAGGAAATGGGAGGGAAGAAGAAGAGAAGAGTTGGGACAGAGGAGACACAATGAGACAATGAGGCTGATTAAAGCAAAACAAACTGGGAATACTGTGTGGAACTGTGTTTTTCTAAACTTGATTCAAGTGCACATAACAGGCCAGAGCAGGGACGCCAAAAGAGGAGTGATACGATCCTTCTTTTGGAGAGCTGAAGAGAAAAGAAGAAATAAAGCACAGAGTGTAAACAGTAAGTGCTCTGATGTCACTGAAGAGATTTCCAATCAATATGTCTGCTGCTGTTTTTAGACAAGGGCTCCTGGCTCAGTTGGATAAGAGAGCTGGAGCGGCCTTGAGAAATAAGGATGACACACTCTCTGCGCCTCTTGTGGAGAGTCAAAGTGGAGCTTGGGCTCTAATCTCCACCTGTGAGTCTGTAATGCGTCTCACTCTTCAGACGACATGCTTTATGGTTCTCTGTTGTCAGCTGAATCTGACATGTTGCCAAAGCAAATGGTCTGACCCAGGAGGATTTAGGTGTCTGATTAAAATCACTTGAAAACAGCCAAATTAACTAGAAATGCTGTGATCCGGGCTCGAGGACAATAAAACAGCAGTATCCCAAATTAGAAATCTAAAGACAAACAACTTTTACTGAGAGCCCCACCACTGATGTGCTTATTTTGGCCACAGCGGTGCATAACCTTTGTCTTTGATCTCGCATGGTGTGCTGCGCCTCTCCCTATCTCACCTCACTCTGTCTCTCTTTGTGAGCCTGCCACTTCCCTCTCCTCCTCCTCCTCTCATTTCCTCCCGGGCCCAGGAGGCCGCGGGTGTGCTCGCTTGAGGTCGGTCTCCGGGGAGGATGAGGGGGAGGTGTTTACATGGTTGGAGCTGCTCTTCAGTGCCCTCATCATTGACTTCTCTGTAATCATTGTGCAGTTGGTTCAGACTGAACTGCAAACAATGACAAAATAAAAAATATATTGTTGCAGTCCAGAAACAAAGAACTGATTTTTTTCTTATTCCTTTAAAGGAATACTTCACCCAAAAAAATTAACATCAATTACTCACCCTGTGTTATGTTTATTCATAAAGAAAACTGTTTCTCTTGCATGCCTCCACAGTGAACGAAAAATACAAAAATTGAGAAAGTAAACAGCAATGATTTATTAAAACATTCCTTTACAAACTCTCACACACTTCGTGCATATAATCCAAGTCTCATTTATCCAGTTGTGTGCTTAGTACTTCCCAAGCACAAACATTTTTGCTAACTATTTAACACACTTCCACATAAACAGTCTCATGCGCATGCGTGGAGGCATGCGAGAAATTTTTTTTTTTTTTTTTACCAATTCAACCTAATACGAGCAGAGTAACTTAGCTAAAAAAGATCCTTTTGTGGATGAATATTCCAAGGTTGGATACCACTGATCTAATACACTAACTGCCATAAGTGCACTTGCAAATTAACATATAGTGCTTCCTTTTTCAACAGAAAAACAAGAGGATGCCACAGTGCCGCCCACACAGTTTGATTGATATATGATGTCAACAAGTGTGGTGCAAATGCTCAAACACTGAGAAGCAAAATTATGCTTTCAGTTATTTTGATTTCACAGTTCAGTTTGATTGTGTTGAGTTGTAAAGTATTTATTTAGCTCCAGTGGAGGAAAAGCACAACTCAACAATCAAAGTGTTTATCAGAAGCAAACATAAAAGTAAGAAGCTAAAGAGCTTTTGACATAAAGTGTGTATGGATGACTCAAGACTGTGAGAAATCAAAAGCTCAGTTCCACGCAACTAGTGAAGCATAACTGCACAAAGCAAACACCAAAGCCTGAAAATACACCAAACTGAGTGAAATACACACATCTCTGTGATTGAGATATGAAAGGAGACAGATTAAAACTCTTTGTATGGCTCATTACCAGTGGTTTATGGTAAAATAACTCAGCCATCTGATAAACTCGCAGTGATTGATTCAGAATTAGAAACGTATGCCGACGCAGACGACCTGAGATTTCACTGGTTTTCAAAATGGCACCCGGTGAACAAATATGAGCATATTGAAACAATCATCCTTCGATGGGTTGCAGCCGTCTGAGTGAGAATTTGGCAGCGCACCTGCATATGATACGATTTATAACTGCATTTGTATTGTGCTTCTTTAAATCACCTGTTGCCTGCCAGTCGTTCTGTGGGATTTCAGAATTGTTGTCTTTTATTTATACGTAGAGGAACTGTTTTTAGCGTGTCCAAAAAGGTTTACCTCAGTGCGAACTTTATTGTTCACTATCCATCACAGACAGATAGCTCAGAGAGGCTCCTTCCTGTTTTTTAATGTGCATGTCTGCCTGTGAGTGTGTATCTGCACACTGTGGCCTTTAGTTAACCTGTCTGTCTTGCCATCCAAGCCGTAGCTCTGCTTGCTGTCATCTGCTAGCAAGATTTTGGCTCTGTAAAGATGCTAAAACTGGTCAGTTGTTCGCTCTGTGCTTTTTTGTTTCAAACCAAATTGGTTGTGAGGAGCAGCAAAGTCTCTGGGGAACCCTAGCATGTTTTTTAGACGCTTCCTTCTTCCATCTTAGTAGAAGAATTACAGCACACTGGACACTCCGGTGCAGTCCTCTTGCTAAAACTGGCATCGCTAG
>JAPZEB010000025.1:21918114-21933871 GCA_029783705.1 Chaetodon striatus | reverse complement strand
GTTGTGTGAATACTGTAAAACACAGCAAAATGAATACATATAGAAAATCTGAAAAAATCCAAAAAAGAATTATTAGATTCAAAATACCACTGATTTTATACTGGGACTTATAGCCTATAAAATCTGACAAGGTCACCCTAAAGTCAGAGAAAAGGCACTAAATAGCATACTAAAGGTAACTAAATCTTTAAAAAGCTCCTCCTGCACACAAGGACATGGCCTTTCTCTTTTCAACATCCCTGCTGAGCTCTAGTACTCTGTACTGAAGCAGCGTGTGATCTGATTAACACTCTGTCTGCTGACCCTGAGAGCTGCCCTGCAACTTTAAATCCTCAGCGCCTGTGGGGATTCAAAGACACCGAGAAGGAGGTCGCCTCAGGGCACATCGTGGACTTATTCAAGTAGACCAGACCGAGGCGATCTTGGCAAATGCTGCACTTATCTCCTTTCCATCGACCTCGCTTTGATTTCCATAGACAGGCAAACTTTGATCCATCTGGAGACGGTATAATTTTCAAGAATCCCAGGCTGCGTTAGAGTCAGAGATGAAGACCAGGCTACTCTTCCTGGGATAGTAGGTGAGACAGACACGTTCGCTGTCACCTGTAAATCATAGAACGGCATTTTCACCTGCTTCTGTTCGTGCTGTTTTGAACCACACAGATTTAACAGTTGCTGGGGCTCAGGGAGGGAACCTGCCACTTAAATACCTTAACAGAGGCAAGAGCCTGTTATTTCACTCTATGATGCAGTAAATCTCACTGATTTAATTAAAATGTACATGACATTCTTATTCACACAGTGTTTAGGAGCTGAGCTTTCCAGCTCAAGCTCCCTGCAGATTTGACGTGACTGATTTACAACATGAGCAGAGAGAACTGTCTTGTCTTCTCATATTAGAAACTCCACTGGATTTGAGGAGTCTAACAGAAAAGTAAGATGTCACTTTCAGCATATCAAAACGTTCGCACCACTTCCTAATAAGGCACCCTTTATAAAGCGTTTATAAATTGTACTTAGTGGCTATATTAATGGTATTAAATAATGTACTTATTTTGTCACTCATAAGCTATTCATGAATACCAAAGACCATGAGAGTTGTTTTTATTAATGGCTGAAAACTTAAAAGAATTAGTAAATGATTTAAAAAGAATTATTAACATCATATAGACACTCTATGACGGGTATATTATCAGAAAGTCATACAAAAAGACTTTATTTTAACTCCCTATATTTAGCATTGATAATCAGTGTGTTAACATTTAATAAATGGCTTACTGCACACTTTAATGTAGTTGTAAGTAGATATAAGGACATTTTAAAGTATTTATTTATGTGCTTGCCAACAGTTTTTCTATGAGGCATTTGTAACTGGTGGTACATTAACTAGTGTCATTTAACAAGTGATAGATAACAAAGTAAAGCATGGTTGTAATTAGGGCTGGGAGATATGTCCTGTAAATTATATCATGATATATTACGTGATATATATCTCGATATTTTTAAATTTCCTCAAAAGCACTATATCAATGCTAGAACTGGGAAACAAAAATGCACATAACAATATTACTAATTAAATACCCTCTCTGGTCCGACAAAGTTATAGGGATGACTAGTGATTTTTTTTTTTTTTTTTTTTTGGTTTGTTGCTTTTTTCCAGAAAATATTAACACGATGAGATTTTTGATCAATATTCATCAATAATATGTGGGTAAAGGTAACCATTAAAACAAACAGTAAAGTCTGGTTACCTGATACATTTATATCGCTTTATTGTAATGCAGCCGTTAAAACGGGGGAAAAATGCCATTTATGCCATGTCACGATACAATGATACCCAAAATCTAAGGCAATATATAGTCTCATATCATGATAACGATATAATATCTTCATATTGCCCAGCCCTAGTTGTAATCATATATGATTACACACATCCTTACAATGCCTTATTAAACATTTATCAACCATTTAAACACATATAGGAATCACTTATAAATGTGGTCAGAGGTCAGAAAGACACATTGAGCTTTCAGACAAAAATGTCCTAACTCAGGCTCCACTTGCTATATTTCTAGCGGGGCTTTTTGCTGCATCTCATGGTCTTCATCAGTGCATGAATGTGAGTGTATAAACTGTCATGAGAATATATGAAATGAAATGTGAAATATAATATAAATAATTCATCTGTTTCTATTTCAAATTTATATATGCTATATATTATTGTTGTTGACAAGTACATAAATAAACACTTACATTTTTCTTATATCTGCTTATACGATTATATTAAAGTTTGCTATACACAGTTTATTACATTTTTATATTCTGCTAAGACATGCTATGAGGGATGTGGGAGCAGGGTTTGGGGGCGTTGGTTAAAATGTAGTGTTAGTTGCTTTCCCATATTTCAGTACTAAACAGCACAGCAGTTAGTAAAGACCTTTAACTGTGAGATATGTGTTGTGCCACTGTAGCCTTTTATCAGTTAATCTCTCAGTGCTTCACACTATAAAAAAAGGCTTACTGAGCGTGAAAGGATTTCCCTGTTTGTTAGCACGTTGTTTTGAGAGGAACTGAGCTCAGCTGAGTACAATCAGGAGAGCCGGGGGACCCGTTGAGGTTTATAACTGCCGTGGGTCATATGTCAACAGTAGGACACTTACAGTTCAGTAGTTATGATCATTCCCTCCCCTGAAGTAAACCCATTCACCCACTGCTTGGTAAGTCTCGGCGCTGCAAGCGGGCCGCTGGTGGGAGAGGAAGAAAATGTGATCTTTAACTTCGGCCGTGTTTATCTTTCTTTGACTTTTAGTCTTTGGGTTTTACAGTTTTAGCTGTGAAAGGAGCACGAAGTGTCTGTGTGTGTGTGTGTGTGTGTGTGAAGAACAGGGGCAGTGGGAGAAGCTGCCAGGGAAAATCACCAAGATTGCATGCTACTTTCTTCCACCTCAGATTTTCCCCTCTTTCTCTCAGTCTGTCTGTGTGTCTGTGTCTCCTTTATTCCTATGGCTGACCTGCTTCTTCTCATGCTCGCTGAATATTCCTGGATGTGAGGACATGATGAGAATCTCCTGACCCTAAAATCTCCAAACCCTTAAATGCATCTCAGGACTTACGGCTGTCCCTCCGTTTTAGGCCCATAAGATATGACAACAGATAACACACTAAAAAGAAACACAGTAATTCTCTCTCCAAATGTTTGTCTTGGGAAAGTGATGGATTGGATATGGGATGATTATTTTGCTTTTACATTAACCTGCCTGTGTTTACAATGATTTGTCAAAGGACTATAACACTAAAACAGGCGAGCTGTGCCTTTGGTTTACAGTGTTGTGACAGATTCTATCGGGAATCTCGCTCTTTCAAAGTTTCTATCTGCATCTGTGTTTCACTTTCCATCTTCATGCCCCCTCCTCCTCTCTCTCTTTATGACTCTCCCACCCTCTTCTTTCTGAGGTATCTGCACATGGAGGAGACAGCAAACTCTGCCAAGAGTTGCAAAACCCAACGGCTTTCCCCATCCCCACCGGCTGGATCAGACTTCTCTGTTGACATCCGTCGCTACAGGATACTATTTCACTGAGCTAACAAATTTCAGATGGGGAGCTGTTATTAAGTGGTCTGGGACGGAGACCTGCTCCTGTTTACTGATGCCGCAGGTATTTACATCCCCTAAATACAAAACCAAAAACACTGCAACTTCTTGGGGGCGAGTATCTCAGTGTGGTTATTATGTTCAAATGGGGAATCGCATCTGTGTAGCCACATTCAACTGTCCGTGACTGCTTACGTGTCCTTGAGCAAGACACCCCGCAAGCATAGGGATGTTGTCCAGAAGGTTTATCCCGACCCCTGACCTGCCTGTAGAGAGTCAAAAAAGAAAAATGTGTCTTTATGCAAATAAATTCTGCTTGTTTGGTGTTTGGTATGTTCCCTGGACCGTATGAGTTTTCCATGTGTTCATATTTTTTAATGCCAGCAGGAAATATCCAAGATTCAAGGCAAATTTATGGTTTCTGTGACTGTGCCGTGTTTGTGGTGTTCGCAGCAATATCAGTTATCTCCACAGACGAACAGTGTTTTATGCTTAATGCTGTAGTGGTGTAATGTTTGCAGGGATTACACAATGTTGTTTTAAAGAGGACCTATTATACTCATTTTAAGGTTGATATTTGCAATTGGGGTTTCTACTAGAACATGTTGACAGGCCTTAATGTTAAAAAAACACTTAATTTTCCTCATACTGTCTGTGCCTGAACAACTGCATTCACCCTCTGTTTGAAACACTCTGTTTTAGCACCTGTTTCTTTGAGCCCAGTCTGCTCTTGTTGGTCAGCCTTTCTGGGCCTTCCTTATTTCATGATTTTTGCATCGTCATTGCAGCCAGAGAATGACTGTAACAAAGAATAGAAGCACTTTCTGCCGTGAAAAACCACCAATAAAGGCTTCTAAACACAACCAGACATGTTCCAGCAGAAACATGATCTAAAATCATGGCAAAATTAACAACATTGGCAACATGTCTCTCTGATGTTAGCATGTAGCTACATGTAGCAGCGTATGTAATGTAAAGTCCTGACACTTGATCGTATAGAGCAATCTGTCTCAAGCTGACTTCAGCTTGTCTTGAAAGCAGAAAAACCCATTGGAAACAGAGTATTCAGAACGGACCGAAGCCTGAGGTTTGTGCTCACAAGGATTGCTTTTACATATGTTTAACTCATTATTTGAAACTTTGGCTACGTTTAATATAAACATCTAACACTATAGCACGATAGTTCCCTTTAAACATAAAAAAGCGGCATAGTAACCATCACCTGATCATAACGTAGGAAATGACAAAAGGGCCTTGAGTTCTGCACATACCATAAAGACCTTTTGCCTTATAAAAAACTGCAAATTGACTGAATTAACCCAGAAAGACAGACAGCAGATAAGGGCTTCCATCAAGTTTAAATACAACCTTCACCAAGGCACAGGTTAACGACCTCACAGCTTCGTGGAGGAAGGAGATTCTCTCAGTGATCATCCTGTCAACAGCACTGACATATGTCATATAATGATTCAGTAATGAGAGTGTCTGACGTGAGGTAGCTCCATGATCACAGATGTACACAGAAAGATCCCAGCCAAGCCACAGGCCCCTGTCTGAGTCCTGACCCGCTGTGATCCGTGTGGCTCGGCGGCTTTTCAACGCGTGTTTCCTAAACCTCAGAATGTGCGCCACATAAACCGAGCCTCTGAACTGCTGTGTCAGGAGAAACTATAAGAAATACATGACGTACGATGAACGAAGTAATATAATTTTAATGAATAGACTCAAAGTTGTTTGGAGAAGGAAGCCCTGTGGCTTCACTCTGCCATATTTGATTGTATACTTCACTTAAGTCAATTTTGCTAGATATGCCAGGTAATATACTTCCATACAATGTCCACACAGTGTGCCCGCTTCCTACACAGCTTGGAGCAATGGAGGAAAATAAGACCCAAATCTTAACAGTAGCAAATCTGCGACACACATTTCTGACATTTGGGAAAAAATAAACCCGTTCAAAATCAAAAGTCTCTCATCTAAATGTGTGCGTGTATCAGACCCCAGACACAAAAGAAACCCAATTTGTTTAGATAATTTAGCTGCAGTTTTTCAGCAGACACATTCTTTCTCAGTGACTGTGGATATTATGACGGAGCGACTGAAACCAGACCAGATCCTCTGGCTCACACACACGCACATAAAAGCCAGCACGCTGTGGTAATGAATGGAGTGAATTCTTACAGATTCATCTCGCTGCGCTTATCAAAACTAATAATATTCCCAATGGTTTTACAAAGAGCTAAAAATCAAAGTGCTAATACTGTGACCCCATTGCCACTGTCATGTGTAACCACTTAGATCTAATTATTTGCTAAACTGCAAGCAATCTTGGACAATAGTGTCTATAATTGAGTGGGTTTCATAATATGTGTTGCAAAAAAAAACCTGATCACAACCAGGAATCTAAAGGCTCTCATGTTCAGCCAATGGGACAGAGATAAAAGAGTTGTAAGAGGAAACAGAGGGTGCTAAGGTAATCCAGAAGACTTCCACCCAACTGCGAAGGTGTTCCTCATCCAGTGCAAAGACGCGATGGTATTCTCTGGGTTCCATTACCGTGCTTCCATTGTAACTTCCACACTTTATATTACAAACCAGTGTTTAAGCAGACTGTTATCTGCTTTAAGAGTCTCTTCAAGTTTCCGAGTGTGTTCCTACAGGGTATAAAGTTTTATTTTACCACTAATTTTGGCTACACTCCTCTTTTCCAATGTTATACAACTACAGTTAGCAAGTTTGTAAGATGAAGTAATAAGCATTCGTTTTTAGTAAATTTTGTAAGCTAACTGACCAATTAATATCATCTGTTACAACCAGATCAACATAGATCTTCACGTTTGCAACTGAGCACACACTTTCAAGCACTTGGTGAGGTCTGTAATATCTGATAATGGGCAATAAGAGCCATAGCTGCTCTATTCGCACAGTAAAAGTAAGTAATGGTTTTTCATCCTAATGAGAAGAAATTGAATCAAATCTATTGCTGATCCCAAAAGTGTAGTTGTTGATCCATAGCTTAGGCGGTCAATGACTCTTAAAGGCCAGTCCTAGAGTGCAGCCGCCTATTAATTTTTCCTATGACTATAAAACTTCTCCAGCAAGCCCAAACTTTTACTTATATCTCACCGTGTCAAGAGCTGCCAGGAAAACAGGATCACTTATATGGGAACGCAAGCAATGACAACAAGAGTAAAGAAACCACATCCTCTTTGTAGTCATAAATAATACAAAAAGCCATCACCCTTCTCCTCGCACCCGTCAATATCGCTACGTCTAGAAGGAGACTATGTTCTTGGCATTGCACTTAACCGCAAGGCGGCCTTTCTTTTGGTGCACTTTTAGCTTGAGCTTGACCTGCTCCCAAAAGGCCAGAGGGTCAAAGGTGGAGCACTGTGAAAGCATAGGCTGTCACTGCCTCTTCTAGTGCTTCCACATCTCACTGATTCTACTAACTACAAGAGACACACACACACACCACACACACCAATACATACCATCTAAACATACAGGAGCAGCTCTGCTTTAGTGAGTCCCATTAGACACTTCAACCTCCACTTTAATGAACACCTCCCCCCTTCCCCTTAAATCCTCTCTCTCCTCTGCCCCCCTCCAATCCTGATCCAGCCTTGCGGCACACTCCAATGTTAGCGACTCAGCATGTTTTCAGCGCGGTGCGGACGCGCTCTCAATCATCATTAGGGGTTTTGCGGAGTCCTGGGGTCTGGGCAACTTGCCAGGATGTGTAAAAGTTTCCATGAGGAAAGCCTCGAGTTGCCTTCAGAAGCATTGGTGGTGGACGGAGATCCTCAGGAAGGTTAAAATACCTTTTTTTTTTAGTTGCCAGAGGGAGGGAGTGGAGGAAAGGGAGGCCGACAACAATTCTGTTTTCATTTTGAGAAAACAAGCCTAGTAGAGTTTCAAATACACCAACCTTGACTTGAGGAGGAAACAATCACAAGGAAAACTACCCTGTAACACGAGGCAATCAGAGCACATATGTCAAATGTCAGAAATCAGCAGAGGCTGCGTTGCACTCTGTTTTTCTTATTTTGGGGAATAAGGGCCCTCTGTTTCCCTGAGAGGCAGCTGGTAGAAATCTGGCCCTCTGATTAGCACTAGTTCCTTCGCTGTGTGCTGCATTCAGCTGCACTTCATGATATCACCCATCACAGCAGCGGCTAATGAGACAGGACACACGGCAGCAGCCTCACAAGGCAAAACTCCTAGACCAGCCAGCACACTGCCTCTGCTTTACACACAGATCTGCAGCAAAATACCTATAAACACCAGGAACAGAGGTCCAAATGAAGGGTTTCCAACAAGTGATGTGGGTTATTTTCCAAAATCGTTTGTGTTCAAAAAGCCAAGTCTAAGATCAAAAGTGTACGTGTGTGTCTTTGTGTGTAGATGGACATGTGTGTTAGTGTTTGTTTGAAACAAGAGGGGGTATGATGTCACCAGAATTGCTCCTTCAGACGTGTGACAAAGCATGCCGTCATTTTGGCGTTTCTTTTTTTGGCCTAATTAGTGCGGCTAACATGGCAAACTTAAACGCTGCAGACCGTGTTTTTCATAAATTCTATTGTTGTATACACTGATGTCATTTGACTGGCGTTTTGCTCACAGTTATGTGCCTTGTAAAGTACAGATAGTGGGCTGTGAGTAAGTACAAAATGTCTGAAAGTTCGGTTTTATGTGAGCCCCACCGTGCCTGGTTTACGAGTGAGTCAACAACGCATCCAGGCAGAGCCTTCCAGCAGCGATGGGTGTTTCATCCTCTCTAAACCATGCTGATCTGCTGCTTTAGTCCAGCTATGAGAAGTGAGACTGAAACAGGTGAGAGCCAACATGCCACTGAGTGAAAATGGCTTCTCCGATGTAGATCTAGCTGCCAACTGGATTCTTCCCACAAAGCCTCATTGCAGACACTAGAATCATCACCTCATGTCTCGCACTATAGTTAGTAAGCTTCTATCACAGCAGAGGGAAGAGTTTAGCAGATTACAATGGAGACTGTGTATGGTAGTCAGGGGGGTTTACATCTCAGACTCCCTCCATACTAACAAAGCTCCTTGTGGTACAGTAGCTCACCGTTGATAAGTTGAGTGATTTCTCAAGGGCTGCGTAAAATCTGGGCCTGGCCAGAGAGACACATTTCCTCTGGCTGATGAGAGCCGGAGGCCTCGGCGTTCGAGCGTGGGAGGCGCTCCACTCTTGGGGAAGATCAAGTGTGCTCCCGCAGACTCCAAATCACCGGCCCCCCAATTGCTGGGGAGGAACGCTGCTCTACATGGCTGGCGTTAAATCACCGCCGCTGTGGTGAGGTCATCCGCTTGTCTTCCCTCTCTAATGGAGCGCTCAGCTCGCTAACATACGGTGGTAATGCGTGCGGACGGGGAGCGGGACGCCCTGCGAGCTGCCTTCCGATCTTATTTATTTTAGCTTAGGGCTCATTTGAGGGGTTTGGGATAGGGCCGGGCCTGGGAGCAGTAGATGCCTTTGGAGTATGCTGTTACCACCACACACTTACAGGGACTCCAGGAGCTCACCACAGATGCTTGCGCAGACGTTAGGTGATGCTAAAACGGCAGCACATTGAGGTTTTTTCGAGGGGCTGCCTCTCTGTCCTCAGTCAATCAATACACATTCCTGTGCGTCCCTAATGCAACTGTAATCACTGGCTGAATACATTTGGCCACCGAGTCTGAGAGAGATCGAGCCTGCTAAAGTGACAGTGGATGGAGTAGTGGGAAAGAGAAACAAGATTACCTGATTTCACCTTAGCACTGCTATGTACACTTAGTATATCTTCATACTGTTGGTGTAAAAGGACTCCTTTCCAACCTCATTACAAAATGCAAAATACAGCTACAGTTTCACTTTATTCAATTAATGCTGACATGAAAGCTTCTGCCTGCCGTAAGTATTAAAAACAGTCAGAGAGAATTTCAAATGAGCAGTTTTGTCTCAAATTAGATTTACGGAGCATTGCTATGAACTCAAGAAAATGAGGCAAGAGAAAAGAAAAGAAAAGAAAAAAAAAAGGAAAGAGAAAAGAAACAGGAAAGAAAAAGTTGGAAATCAGTTTATAGAGCTGATAACAGACAGACACCCCCCCTGTCTCTGTACTGTCTGTTTATGAGGTGAGGACTAATGGGACTCATCAGGACTGACAGATATGCTGACAACTGCATTTCAACTCAATTACAGTTCCACAGCAAAACTCCCCTGGTCCCCTCGTGCCTATCACCCCTCTACTCCCTGAGCTGTTGATTGAAGTGTGCACACACAAATGCACACACACACACACACTCTAGTTGGTTAACTGAACAAAAAGGTGTACAGGAAGGGTGATATTCCAGAGTTCAGTATGGACTTGTCTTCCCCCCACCTCCATTAGGATGCAGGGGGATTTTAACATTTCAAACTGGCACAGCGCCATGATGTGCTCTATGCATATATATCATAACAACAAGTGGAGCCTCTGTTAACACAGATAACAGGTTGGTGACCTGAGAGACATGATGTTGGATGGACACAGGAGGCAATAAACTCGACCATATGGTCCCTTGGGTGTGACTGGTTTCATTGCCAGAGGGAGACCAATGACCCCACAGCCTCCCCTGATGACGACAGCCGCACGGTGTCGACTCCGCAGGGAAAAGACGGGAAAACAAAGCCTCTGCCTTCCGCCTCCCGGCATCCCTCCCAGAAAGATGGAGAGGGGGGGAATGGTTCGGTTCAGGAAACCCCTACCCATTGTTTTGCTTCCTTCATTAGTCGTTGTGTCAACAGTTTGCTTCGCTACGCGTGTGCCACTGTTTTTGTTCTGCTGCACCCCGGCTGACCTCACCGCTCTGATGTTTTGACAGATTGTTTCAAAATCCCATCAAGGCAATTTACTGTTTTAAAGTAAAGCAGCCACTTGGACAACATAAGCCGGACCGCTAAAAAGCAAATAAATCTGCCGGGGTCTAAAATTAAACAAATGTGACGTAAATCTGCTGCCAGGATTTCATCAGGAAATACTGAGAGGTGCAGCAGGGTGCGGCTACAGTATGTGTGGTGGCTTGCAGATAAGCGAAAGGTGTTAAATAAATGAAATGTGCGACGTGAACAGCCGTTTTTGGCATGGACAAAGAGCTTCTAAAGAGAAGCTTTCATCTTGAAAAATAAAATGCCTCCTGTTATACTAATTAGTTATCAAATGGAAACTTAGATGTACACCTTGTTTCTTGTGACTCACCATCATCTAGGTACATCTGGTCCAGTTCCTGGGGCTCCTGTTTGACGGTGATGGCCATCGACGGGGGGCTGGCATCCTCGGGTAACAGGCTGGGTGAGCTCCCTCCGGTCTGGACTGAGCTGGCTGCTGCCTGAGCCTGACTGGGGCTGTAGGCCTGAACGAACGGGCTCTCCGCAGTCGCACCGGGAGTGGAAGGGTGGGATACCGGGGAGGATGAGGGACTGCTGTTGGCATAGATAGGATGGTAACCATGGGGCCCTGGGCTGTTGAGGTGGTTGGGGCTGCCCTGGGAATGAAGCATCCCTAGGGAGGAGTTGTGGTCTGGCGATGCTGGGTGGGCGAGGCTGGGACGGCCAGGGGTCTCCTGGATGGGGGGCACCACGGGGCCTGGTGGCGCTGCATGGGTGGGGCTGTTGGGGAGGCACTTGCTGTATGCCACGGGGGACAGGTCATGCAGGGTGGGGCTGGAGCTGGGGGACGACGATGGCATGGCAGCATGGCGAGGCGGGCAGGGAGGGTAGCCACCAACCAGACAGGCATCGGGATCGGCTACAGGCATGATGGGAGTGAGCCTGGGCTGGCTGTAATAGGGCTTTGAATGCATGTGCAGTCCGGCAGTCCCCAGAGAATCATATTCATCACTGGGTTCTGTCTTTATTATCGGCACTGGGGGGGGAAAAAAAGTAGAAAGAAAGGTGGAGATATTAAAAAACGTGCAGGGAATCCACGTGGCACAGTGAGTGCACGAGTGAGGCTGACTAAAGCAGTGAGCAGGCACAATTGTGGCCCGCGATACCCTCCATAATCCAAACAAACAACCACCAGTGGATATGGGCTCGGTGTCAACTTGGCTGAGCTCTCTAACAGAGAAACCCTCACGCCTCTCAACCGCCACCCCTCTTTACCACACCATGAAAAAAAGCAAAAGAATAGGGGGGAAAGAAAAATGGATGAGTCATCAGTGTGGAAAGCCACAGCTGGCTCTAATAATGAATAAGACCTATTTTCTTTGGACTCTCCTCCAGCTCTGATATCCAATAAAAGACTACTTTAAAGCACTGGGCTGCTGCTTTTGCTGCTGCTGCTGCTGCTCAAGGAGCCCAGGACCCCAAGGTTTCCTCCACACTCTAGAAGTAATTGTTTCTCTCAGGACCAAAAGATAGAGGGAGAGAGTGAAAAAAATGGAGATGATTTGATTTTGATTAGGCCGCCTGAGCTCCTTAAGAGGCTGTAGAGCTGCGCCTGTGGTTTCAGGAGCTTCAGGCCTCAGCTAATGCAGCAGAGTGCAGTGACCCCACTTGATCATCCTGCCTCCTCTCTTCTAATTTCTAATCCAGTGCAGACCGTCTGTGCCGCTTCCTGATTAGCTCTGACGGACAGGTATCACATGCTTCCTGTTCGCTGTCAAAAGCAGTTACTGAAAACAACTTTCTATTAATTGAAAATTTCAAAACAGAACTGTGTTGAGAGATGGAGAGGGATCCACTTTAACAGGCTCACCGGTGAGTTATTATATTAGTACATATGCACAGACTGTGCCAGCACAAAACTAATAGGGCAGTGTTAAGATACCCAGATGCATAGCAAAGGCTTCTGAGTCACAATGGACACACTGTTTCTATTTCTACACATTGTTAAAACGCGTTAATGGGTGTGGTAAGCGTTTGATGCCAACCATTAAGAGTTTTTGGCTAAACTTACTGCAAGTGACATTTACTCAGAGAGCACAGATGTCAATATGAATAAGATGTCTGTATGAACTGTGTGTTTGCATTTGAACACAGTAAAACCTTTGAGTGATAGTAAAAGCAAATAAAATGTATGAGGCGTTAGTGTGTCATACGAAAAAACAGTCTTATTTTTTTGTGGGAGATGGATTTGAAAAGACATTAATCGAGCGCGGCAGCCTCTGGGGCGCTGAGATGCAGGGCAGTGATAACGCAGCAGGGAGCACATTTACGTCAGCCCTGTCTGCTTTCGGAGCCCAGGGACCAGGCCTGGTGTCTGGGGGAGCATCGTACGGTGAGTCCCATGATGCACGGGCCTCCTCTCCGCAGCCCGGGGAAGAACGAGTAAGTCACATGGTTCACACTTTACCCACAGCCACTACCCTCAGCGATTCTCTATCTTGTCCCTGCCTTGTCTTTAGTGTGAATGGATGAGGCGGTGCCATGGTGCCGAGATGTGTAATGCCAAAGCTGTCATGTGGAAATGTCATAAACAAATGTGATAATTTTCACATTTTTGCCGCAATTCAAGAACTGCATTGTCATCTGTGAGCTGAAACACATGTTGACCTTTTGCCTCATCAAAGTCCTGTATAAATATCACAAAAAAGGTCATGTTTTTTTTTAAGAATGTCATGGTTTTGAGGCTGAAATATTCCAGCAGAGTTTGAACTAAGTAAAGCACACTCATCTTTACCAGTCCTCATGTTTGGTTATAATTTACACCAGAGAAAGAAAAAGACGCCTGAAAGAGGCAACTTGCCTCGTGTTGGCAACTGGAGCTTTCTCTGGATGCCCTTTTAAAATTAAACAAATCTGATGTACCAAGTCACAAGATTTCCTGCCTGCGATCAAAACTAACATGAGAATTTAATTAAATGAAATAGAGTGAATCAGCAGTATCTCAGAAGGGATGAGATGCTGTTGTCCTTTGCAGTCCCACTTTGTAATGCAGTTAGAGTCTATTTTTAAAGAGGAGTTTGGTTTGTTGCAGTTTAAAGTTTTCATTCCCAGTGAGGTAATTTGTCAACATTATTTGTTTCTGACTATGAGCAAGACTGGCGAAACAGGAAATCAAATCAGGTTGGACTAATGGCCTTTCTTTTAACTTTCAAACATTTTTTTCCCCGAGATTCTCTCTCCTCTGCTACAGATATAAACAGAGGTCTCCCTCCAGCTCCATCCATCCATCTGTGTGTCTCCTTCCCACTTTGTATGAGAGCTGAGAAAACAGATTCACCAGGCGAGTCCCAACTTCAGCTGGCTTCTATTTCCTCCCAACCTGTGGGTTATGGCCCACAGACAGTTGATGTTCAGCACATGGTTTTCTCTCCATCTCTGGCAGTTTCCCCCTCTGTCTGCTCGTATTAAACTGATCAGGCCTGATCTGCGTATTTTATTGAGCACTCGTTTCCTCTGAAGGGGAATGGGAATCGGGACATAGATGTGTGCCTGTGTCTGTGTATTTGATTAGGAAGGGCAAGCAAACAGGGCTTATGTAGATTTGGAAATTACCTTCCAAAGGAGACCTTCTCTACTTGTAGCCACCAGGCAAATGGAATTATGGGATGCAAAAGGTTCTGATTCTCATTTCCAATGCTTGTTGGTTGGTTGGGATATGACATTGTCGTGCCACTACGAAAAAATCGTGGATTGTCTCCTTGCAGAAATGCTGAACTCATCTTGTGCTAACGGTGCAGTGACATTTAACATTGAGCAGGTGGTAGTTCATTAACTCAGAGGTACCTAGTGCACCATGTCCCACTGTGTAGGCAATCTGGTCACCCAGTATACTGTTGGCTTAAGCGTGCTGTAGGTGAGTCTGACAAAGCCCCAAGATGACAGAAACAGTTCAGTCTTTGTTCAATTTTCGGAAAAAAAAAACATGACTGTGCAAATATTTACAAAAAAGAACAATGTGTGGTTCATTAACTTTTTTCCTGTATGTGTCACAGAACATGTTTCTGACTTTCCCCCTCTCCAGCTCCAACCACAAACCAATGCAGCGGAGGGAGTCGGCACCCGTTTGCGTTAAGAATAGAACTTGATATTACAGAGGAATCTCCAAACGGCCTGTAAAAATAAAGGGGTTCCGAGAAGTTCCTGGCTCCAGCTTTTGGTCATTGCCAGAACTCTTTTTCGCCGTTTGTTGTTTAATGTGGTTGGTGAGAACTGTTTCTTATTTGAAGAGCGACACGTCACGTCTCTACTCACGCAAGAATGATTGGAAGGGAGCTTGGAAAAGCGGGGCTCATTCCGGGAGCCAGACAAGGACGCTTGTACTGTATGTGCATCTTAACATCACAGACAAGCAAACCACAAATACTGCTGATGGTATACATCGACAGCACATGTCTTCCTGATCTACTGGCTGAAGGCAGCTGTAACTCAAATCCAATAACTCATGAGCAGCAAAAATTTGACATAATTGGCTTCACTGTTGTGCGCTTTTTGTTAGGGGTGTAAAAATCCCTTAATCTGGAACAATATATTGATTCAATGATCAACAATCAAATATCATCAAGGCAAAGTGAAAACATTGTTGAAGTGTTGAAATTCCCATGGCATGACTGTCACTATCAAACAGCACCAGGCAGATAATGGCAAGAAGCTAAGAAAAGAAGATGAGAATATCTACTTTGCTCTCAGGAATAAATCAGCAGTGTGGAAATATTTAGGATTTTGGAGTTAAGACGGTTCAACAGACAAAGTACATGTCGTATGTAAACAATGCTGTTATGAGATAAAATACCCAGGAGACATGACAAAACTGGCTGGGAATCTTACTCTGCTAAATTGTTGCTCTCGCTACGGCAACATTAGCTGCTCTATTTCATTAAAAAAACAAAAAAACAAAAAAAGGTCATGCTGGCTGGAATCCAACCGTGCTGTTCTGTTGGGAAATGCAGTGACTTAAACCAAAGTTGAGTAATAAAAAGTATAAATAATACATGTAATTTATTAAACTATGAGTGGAGGAAAAGTCTGCTAGCTGCTGGGATAATTTTTGCAATTTGAAAGTGTGTAAGATACTTATGGTGTCTATGAAAAAACAACTGTATTGTCTCTATGGTTTGACAGTTATTATTGAGCCAAATTTTCTTTTGCTAATGCCTCTTTTCCACTTACGTACGTGTACGAAGACAGGGCACTGGGAAGTACGTTCATTCCTTTAGGGATCAATGTGATTGC